>JACGWL010000801.1:0-35169 GCA_034509725.1 Sesamum angolense
ATCTTGACATGAACTTTGTCGTTATTATTTTACCTAGGCAAATTTACCACGCACTATTATGGGTTAAGACCTACCTCTGGGTCAGGTTTTGTCAAATTCGGAGATAGTTTTTATTTCAGCTGTTTTGCACAGTTTTATTAAAAAAAGTTTGCTTACCTATTTGACTAACTGTTAGTTATTATTTCACTTAGTAAATTTACCACGCACTATTATGGGTTAAACCTACCACTGGGTCAAGTTTGTCAGATTCGGAGACAATTTTTATTTCAACTGTTTGCACGATTTTATTAAAGAAAGTTTGTTTTACCAATTTGACTAAATTATAGTTATTATTTCACTTAGCAAATTTACCACGCACTATTATGGGAAGACCTACCTCTGGGTCAAGTTTCGTCAGATTCGAAGACAGTTTTTATTTCAGCTGTTTTCCATGGTTTTATTAAAGAAAGTTTGCTTTCCTATTTGACAAACTTGTAGTTATTATCTCACTTAGCAAATTTACCACGCGCTATTATGGGTTAAGGCCTACCTTTGGTCAAGTTTCGTCAGATTCGAGACAATTTTTATTTCAGCTGTTTTGCACGGTTTTATTAAAGAAAGTTTGCTTACCAATTTGACTAACTTGTAGTTAATATTTCACTTGGCAAGTTTACCACGCACTATTATGGGTGAAGACCTTCATCAGACTCTGAAATAATTTTTATTACATCTGTTTTGCACGGTTTGATTAGAGAAAGTTTGCTTACCTATCTTACTAACTTTTAGTTATTGTTTCACTTAACAAATTTTATAATGCGCTATTATGTGTTAAGGCCTACCTCTGGGTCAAGTTTTCGTCAGATTTTGCAGCTATTTTGCACGAATTTATTAAAGAAAGTTGGCTTACCTATCTTACAAACTTTTAGTTATTGTTTCACTTAGCAAATTTACCATGCACTATTATGTGTTAACACCTACCTCTGGGTCAAGTTTCGTCAGATTTTGAGACAGTTTTTTACTTCAGCTATTTTGCAGGGTTTTATTAGAGAAAGTATGCTTACCTATCTTACAAACTATTAGTTATTATTTTAATTAGCAAATTAACCATGCATTATTATGTGTTAAGACCTACCTCTACGTCAAGTTTCGACATATTTTGAGACAGTTTTTATTTCAGCTATTTTGCATGGTTTATTAGAGAAAGTTTGCTTACCTTTCTTAATAATTTGTAGTTATTATTTCACTTAGCAAATTCACCATGCACTATTATGTGTTAAGACCTACCTCCGGATCAAGTTTCGTCAGATCCTGAGATAGTTTTTTTCAGATGTTTAGCACAGTTTTACTAGAGAAAGGTTGCATACCTATATTACTAAATTTTAGTTATTGTTTCACTTAGCAAATTTACCATTCACTATTATGTGTTAAGACCAACATCTGGGTCATGTTTCGTCAGATTCTAAGACAGTTTTTATTTTAGTTGTTTTGCACGATTTTATTAGAGAAAGTTTGCTTACCTATCTTACTAACTTGTAATTAGTATTTCACTTAGCAAATTTAACATTCACCATTATGTGTTAAGACCTACCTCTGGGTCAAGTTTCGTCAGATTCTAGTTATTATTTCTCTTAGTAAATTCTAGTTATTATTTCTCTTAGCAAATTTACCCTGCACTATTATGTGTTAACGCCTACCTCCGGGTCGAGTTCCGTCAGATTTTTGAGACAGTTTTTATTTCAGCTGTTTTGCACACTTTTACTAGAGAAAGTTTGCTTACCTATATTACTAACTTTTTGTTATTGTTTCACTTAAAAAATTTACCATGCACTATTATGTGTTAAATCCTACCTCTAGGTCTAGTTTCGTCAGATTCTAAGACAGTTTTTATTTCAGCTGTTTTACTAGAGAAAGTTTGCTTAACTTTTAGTAATTGTTTTACTTAACAAATTTATCATGCACTATAATGTGTTAAGACCTACCTATGTGTCAAGTTTCATCAGACTCTGTGATCGTTTTTATTTCAACTGTTTTGCACGGTTTTATTAGAGAAAGTTTGCTTACTTATCTTACTAACTTTTAGTCATTCTTTCACTAAACCAATTTAGAATGTGCTATTATGTGTTAAGACCTGTCTCTGGGTCAAGTTTCGTCAGGTTTTGAGACAATTTTTTTTTTTCGGTGAAGGTAAGTTGCATTAATGTAAAAAGAGAAACTCAAACAGTACAAACAGGTCAGACAATGTTTATTTCAGCAATTTTGCACGATTTTGTTAGAGAAAGTTTACTTACCTATCTTACTAACTTGTAGTTATTATTTCACTTAGCAAATTTACCATGCACTATTATGTGTTAAGACCTACCTCCGGGTCAAGTTTCATGAGATCCTAATACAGTTGTTATTTCAGATGTTATGCACGGTTTTATTAGAGAAAGTTTACTTACCTATCTTACTAACTTCTAGTTATTAATTCACTTAGCAAATTTAACATGCACTATTATGTTTTAAGACCTACCTCTTGGTCTAGTTTCGTCAGAGTATGAGACAGTTTTTATTTTAGCTGTATTGCAAAGTTTTACTAGAGAAAGTTTGCTTACCTATATTACTAACTTTTAGTTATTTTTTCACTTAACAAATTTACCATTCACTATTATGTGTTAAGACCTACCTCGGTGTCAAGTTTCGTCAGACTATGAGACAGTTTTTATTTCAGCTGTTTTGCACGGTTTTATTAGAGAAAGTTTGCTTACCTATCTTACTAACTTTTAGTTATTCTATCACTAAACAAATTTAGAATGTGCTGACCCAGAGGTAAAAACAGCCGAATACAATGAATGAAATTTCTCTCTGTTCTCTCACACATACTACACCTCCTACACACACAAACCCTAAACCTGGCCATGCATCCATGGCCGATGATGGTGATCTTGCGGACGGCGAGCAGGGCGCCTGCTTGGATCTTCCGGTGACTGTACCGACGGCATATGGGGCTGATCGGATGGCATGGGCAATTAAGACGGCTTTCAACTTTTCGGAGTTCATCAAACTTACTTCGCGGATCATCGACAATGGGGACTCCGAATCTATGGCTGCTCTCATCGAACTGAAAAATAGAAAAATCGATTAGATAGAAATGAGTTGAAAAAAAAGAAAAAGGAAGATGTTTGGATAAAAATCCTTTCTCGCATCATCCCATTATGAGGACTCACAGAAATACCACGGACGGTGCCACAATCTGTTCGACGTACAACAATGTGTTGAACTACTTTGGGAATCCCATAAAGATTATGACCTGGATCAAATCGATTCTTTTTTGAATCTCTGGATCGAAAAATTTGGGGAAGATCCACCATCGGCCGACGCGGGGAACGACCATGGCGGATTTCGACCAATCAATACCCAACAACTGATGCCGTTTCCTGCGGCGCTGATTACGTGTCCAGCGCGCCGATTCCCATGTTTACCTACTCCGAAATAGGCTGAGTCTCTCCTTGGGGCAGCGCCGTCGCATACGAATTCACATATTACGGCGCCGTCTTCGACTACGGGTACTAGGGTTTTGGAGAAACCCTCGTTGACGGCTAGGGTTTCACCCATGACAATCACCACTTTGACACCCTCAGCGAATTCGTACTCCCCGATCTCTATGGCTCCTACCGCAATGCTGATGGAGATCTCACCTCCAATTCCGATTGCTATCATGCCTCCCGTGGATGGATTGTACACCCCTGATTTCAACCACGTTCTGCCACAGTTGGATCTTGGTTTTCTGACTCCTGATGTGGCGGCGCCGCCTCCTAGGGTTTTTGTTAGCCGCTCTTTGGGGTCTGCTCCGCCTGTGAAAGCATCTGCACTGTCGACAGGTGCTGCTAAAACTGAATTGGTTGGACAGAGGCCGCAACAGCCGCTGGATATGGGCACCCCGCCGGAAATTCTCATTGGAAACATCCCACTTCAGCCGTGCTCGGATTCATTCTCGTCGGGGGACAAAATTCCGAAAACCTTCAATAATTCGACATGCAAAACGCTATCCTACGTGCCACCATCGTTGCAGAACGGCGAGGTGGTGGTTCGGCCATCAATTGACACAATTAGAGAGGGGCTCCCGACGGTGGCACACCACGACGGTCGGCTACTTCCTAGGTAAATGCCCTTACTTCCACCATCTTAATAACCACGTACGTTCAATTTGGCCGATGGTTCGGGAGGTAACCGCCACATCAAATGGATTCTTCTTCTTCCGATTCACGACCGCCGCGGCCATGGAGGAGGTGATCGAAGGGGGGCCGTGGTTATTTCAGGGGCAGCCCATCGTCTTGCAAAAGTGGGAACCGGGTATGGCTTTGCGAAAACTGAAGCATACGCAGGTGCCGGTGTGGATTAAATTGCGATATTTGCCGGTGGAGTTGTGGACGACTGACGGTTGAGCACGGTGGCTAGTGGGCTCGGTAAACCGTTATATCCGAATGCTATTACTCGAGACTGCACGAGGTTGGATTTTGCTCGTGTGTGCGTTATGCTGGACATCAATTCTAAATTGCCTCGACATGTTATTACCATGATTCCTATGGAAAATGGGGGCAAATCAGCATGCAAGGTTGACGTGGAGTATGAATGGCTTCCTCCGAAATGTAACTCATGTCATACCTTGGGGCATGCAACATCGGCTTGCGAATTACATAAGCCATCGAAACCGGCTGTGTCTGTCGATGTTCAAAAGCCAAAACAGGTGTCTCCTCCTTCGGTACGATTGCTGCACCTGCACCTGAGATCGTAGATGCGCCTACTATGGAACCGGAGATCAAGCCTACGGACAAGGGTAAACAAATTGTACTGTTTAATGCATTTGACCTGTTACAGTCCGTTAATGAGGATGCAGAAAGTTCGTCTCGGGGTCCTAAAGAAAGCAGCCCCCTCGGTGTTGATCCATGTTGAACGCAGCCATCTGGAATGTTAGAGGCCTGAACAGACGGGACCCCCAAATAGCTATTCGGGAGTTGGCAGTTAATTCCAGGTTACATTTTATTGCCCTTCTTGAAACAAGAGTGACATTACCAAATGCTTGCCGTGTACAAAATGCTATTATGCCTAGATGGAAATGGTTTGTTGATTATACTAGCCCTGGTAATCGTATTTGGCTAGCATGGGATGATGATTTTCTTGATGTTGCTATCATGGATATGGGTGTACAGTTTATCCACTGTAGAATTCTTATTCGTAACCTGCATGCACATCTGGGTTACTGTATCTTATGGTACAAATGATATTGGGGCTCGGCGAGACTTGTGGCAGGCACTATCTAATATTGCAGGCTCGATTGGTGATGTACCGTGGCTAGTAGGGGGTGACTTCAATGCTGTCCGGGACTTGAGCGAGGTCTGTGGCACATCTGGTGATATCTGATTGGCAATGATGAAATTTAATGATTGTATTCGGGGCACTGGCCTCATAGCAATACCTATGCGGGGGGAACCTTTTACATGGCATAATTGCAGTAATGATGGCCGAAGTCTTTGGAAACAGTTAGATCGCATGCTAGCCAATGATAAATGGATGGAGTGGTGGCCGGATCTTCTTTATGACAGCCTCACCCCGAGGATATCGGACCACTCACCGCTTGTCCTATGTGGTGACAATCGACGACCGGTGAGTATGTTTCGTTTCGACAACTATCTTGCCCTATCACCGGGATTTATTGCTTCTGTACAAGATATCTAGCGGCATCGCATTGTTGGCACACCAATGTACTCAGTTACCAGGAAGCTCAAGGCCTTAAAACCGGTCTTCAGGCAACAACGAAAGCAGAAAGGAGATCTCGCGGCTAATGTTAAGCTAGCTGGGGAATTCTTGGAAATATCGCAACAACTTCTCTACGAGGATCGGCTTAATCCCCTATTGTTGCAGTTAGAACATTGTTGTTGACTTGTTTTTCTAAAAGCTGTTAAGATTGAATAGGTCATGCTGCAACAGAGAGCGAAGCTACAGTGGATGAAGGGGGGAGACCAGTGCTCTCGTGTGTTTTTCTGAAAGGTCGCTATTCGAAGGGCAAATAAGCGAATTTTCCAGATTTTCGATGAGGAGGGTCACACCTATGTGGAACCAACTGATATCAGTACTGTCTTCGTTACATACTACCAGAGATTATTGGGGGGTGATCGGACAGATAGAGCTATGGACTTACGATATTTGCGCCCTTGGGCACGGCATATAGTCACGACCGATGAAGGTGACCACCTAGTACGCCTTATTACTAAGGATGAAGTCAAAACAGCGGTGTTTGATATTGACGAAGACCGAGCACCAGGCCCGGACGGCTATTCATCCGGCTTCTTTTAAGGCTGCTTGGCCGGTCATTGGAGGGGAGTAACTACAGCAGTGATGGACTTCTTTTTCCACGGGTCGACTGCTTAAACAGGTTAATGCCACACTCATTACATTGATTCCCAATGTATGTGCTCCATCCAAAGTTGCTGATTTTAGGCCTATATCTTGCTGCAATATCATTTACAAAATTATCACCAAGATATTAGTGCTTCGGTTTCGGGGAGTACTCGACAAAATCATTAGCCCCTCACAGAATGCGTTTGTTCCTGGGCGGTCGATAAGTGATAATGTATTGCTGGCTCAAGAATTATTTTCAGGATATAACCAGAGCCGCCTTCCCCCTCGTTGTGCCTTGAAAGTGGATCTCCGTAAAGCATATGATACAGTGGAGTGGGATTTTTTGATGGCTACCCTCCAGCTGTTCGGGTTTCCGCCCAAATTTATTGGATGGATTGAGGGATGTGTTACTTCGCCGAGTTTTTCTCTACATCTCAATGGCGGGATACACGGATTCTTTGCAGGAGCCCAGGACCTTAGACAAGGGGACCCGATGTCTCCATATTTGTTTTGTACTTGTCATAGAGGTCCTGCATCTGATTTTGAAGCAGTTCATTGAGCAGGATGATGGGTTTGCTTACCATTAGCAATGCAAGGAACTGGGCCTCTTTTAGTTAAGCTTCGCCGATGACTTAATCATCTTTTGCAAAGCCGAATCTCGATCAGTGGAGCTTTTCCGACGTGGTCTGACTCTATTTGCCTCCCTATCTGGCTTACACACGAATCCTCATAAGAGTCATCTAATCTTATCTAAAGCAGCTGCGGGAATCCGAACATCACTTCTTGAAACGTTGGGGTTCCAGGAGGGACGACTGCCACTGAGGTATCTTGGGTTACCACTTATCTCTTCTCGTTTAACCAAATTGGATTGTCAACCTTTGGTGCAGAAAATTGAAGCTCGAATTAAAGGATGGGAAGGTGTGGGCCTCTCCTTTGCAGGACGTGTACAACTGATTAAAATCTGTCATTCTTGCTTTTGAGATATACTGGGCAATGGCTTTCTTATTACCCAAGGGTGTAATTAAGGAAATTGTGAGTCGGATTCGTGCATTTCTATGGAAAGGGACTTCTACTAGTGGATATCCAAAGGTTGCATGGGAGAATATTTGTAGCCCATTGAGGAGGGTGGCCAAGGCATACGGAATATACTAGCTCTCACTAGAGCCCTTATGAGTCGTCACCTTTGGTCAGTCATTAGACAGGAGGATTCTACATGGGTTGATTGGATAGGCCATTATCGGCTTCGTGACGCCTCAATATGGACGGTTAACGCCAAACGTGGTGCTTGGGGCTGGAGGAAGATGCTTGAGCTACGCGATAAACTACTCCCACATCCGGTTCAAGGTAGGAACAGGCGAATCATTCTCTCTTTGGCATGATCCATGGCATTGCCTTGGGCCTCTTATCCTCAGATTCCCACGTGGTCCTCAATTAACCAACACATCCCTATGGCTAATCTAAGTGTGGTCATTGCCGATAATACATGGAGGTGGCCCCCGATCACTGACATTGCATATTTGAAGATCACGCAACTCCTACCACCTATCCATGATGGACGTAACTCCATCACTTGGGATTCTACTGGAGGTGACTTCACCAATGCTACAGCATATCACTTGTTCCGCCCACCGGGACCTAAAGTTGATTGGCATTCACTACTCTTGGGCCTTTTTAGGATACCAAGAAACTGCTTCATGTTATGGCTTGCTATTTTGGGCAGGTTATCCACTATGGATAAACCTTGGTTACAACACCTTGATGGACAGTGCGTTTTATGTTCGGATGGGAGCTTGGAGACACACGACCACCTGCTATATGCCTGCACTTACTCCAGACTTTGCATTACTACTATTCGAAGGCTTATTCGATTTCATTGGCCCTATATGGAGTGGAAATGGGGCATCCAGTGGGCCACATCCCATTGGCGAGGTAACCATGTCGTGAATGGTGCATATAGGTCCTTACCAGCCTCGCTTGTTTACCATATTTGGCAGGAGCGGAATACTCGGAGGTTTCAGCATAAGACCCGAACACCCTCTATTGTAGCGGCTATTGTGGTGGAGGAAGTCAAACAGAGGATTCTTAGTCCATCTTTACGCCACACTCTTAGTACTTAGGGCTTATATCGACTATGGCATACCCCTTGGCCTGTCGAGGGAAACGTTGACTGATACTACCTGTTTGTATTGTACCTTGTACTTTTACTTTACAATGACACTTACATTCACCAAAAAAAAAAATTAGAATGTGCTATTATGTGTTAAGACCTAACTCTGGGTCAAGTTTCGTTAGATTTTGAAACAATTTTTATTTCAGCTATTTGCACGGTTTTATTAGGGAAAATTTGATTACCTATCTTACTAACTTGTAGTTATTATTTCACTTAGCAAATTTACCATGCACTGTTATGTGTTAAGACCTACCTCCGGGTCAAGTTTCGTGAGATCCTGAGACAGTTGTTATTTCAGCTGTTTTGCACGGTTTTATTAGAGAAAGACAAGACTTCCCACAATCGAGGGTGGTCAACTACGTTGCTGGAAGCGCCTTGAATTGCGTTCCTGCCAGATGTGGTAGACAAGTGATACCAATAAAGATCGATATGTTGCGTTAACCACATGATTTCCACGCCATCTGGATGACGCCCATTGAACACCATGTTGCCAATCCTGGTGGGGCCATGGAAGTGGATCTGCTGTCGGATATGAAAAGAAAAGGTGGTCATGTGTCTCAAGGACTCCATCCGGGCACAAAATGCAATACCCGCCAATATGGTGAAGCCATGGTTTATCCTATGTAGACAATCTCCCCATGATAGCAAGCCAAAGGATAAAGCCGTTCTTTGGGATTTTGAAGGGACCCAGCAAAAGAGAGGACCAGAAAACCATCGGTCCCGGTGGGTGGAAAAGTTCATAAGCTGTCGAGGTGTTGAAGGAGCCATCCTTAGAATTCCAACTAATTCTGTCCGGGCCCTCCGAAATAAGGGGAGCATGTGAGTGATTTTCAAGCATGCAATGTCAGTAATCAAAGGCCAATTCCACTGCCCATCCTTAGTGACCACTGAAAGCTTGTCGAGAAGTCCAGTACTGGTCAACTGAGGTCCCGGGGGAAACGAGATATGAGAGGTCCAAGCGGGAGCCACGGATCATGCCAAAGTGAAACGGAGTCACCATTCCCAACGCGATAGTGGAAATGAGACATCAAAGAATTTCGAAGAGAGAGCATTTTCCGCCAACCCCAAGCTCCTTTTTTTCCTTAACTGTCCAAATCGAACAGTCTCGAAGTCGAACCTGGATGATCCAATCAACCCAAATAGAGGTTCGATACTGTTTGATGACTGCCCATAAGTGTTTACTCATCAGTGCACAGTTCAGGGCAAGAATGTCTTTGATACCAAGGCCACCTTCCTCAATCGGTCGGCAAACCGCCTCCCAAGCCACTTTAGGATAACCACTGGAAGAGGTACCTTTCCAAATAAAGGTACGTAATTGGTTAATCATCTCTTGATAATCCCCTTCGGCAAAATAAATTCCATAGCCTAGTACACCTCGAAGGAAACCAAAACTGATTTGATAAGTTGAACCCGTCCAAAGGAGAGCTGGGCTCCTTCCCATCCTTTAATGCGGCTGTCAATCTTCTGAAGCAATGGTTGACAATCTGCGAAAGAAAGCCGTGCTGAAATAAGTGGGAGACCAAGGTATCTGACCGAAAGGTGACCTTCCTCGAACCCTAATGTCGCAAGCAAAGAATCACGGGGCCTCTGTGTCAAGTTTTTTCAGACTATGAGACAGTTTTATTTCAGCTGTTTTGCACGGTTTTTATTAGAGAAAGTTTGCTTACCTATCTTACTAACTTTTAGTTATCTTTCACAAAACAAATTTAGAATGTGCTATTATGTGTCAAGACCTACCTCTGGGTCAAGTTTCGTCAAATTTTGAAACAATTTTATTTCAGCTATTTTGCCCGGTTTTGTTAGAGAAAATTTTATTACCTATCTTACTAACTTGTAGGTATTATTTCACTTAGCAAATTTACCATGCACTATTATGTGTTAACCTACCTCCGGGTCAAGTTTCGTGAGATCCTGAGACAGTTGTTATTTCAGCTGTTTTGCACGGTTCTATTAGAGAAAATTTACTTACCTATCTTACTAACTTCTAGTTATTAATTCACTTAGCAAATTTAACATGCACTATTATGTGTTAAGATCTACCTCTGGATCTAGTTTCATCAGATTATGAGACAGTTTTTATTTCAGCTGTTTTGCACAGTTTTACTAGAGAAAGTTTGTTTTCCTATATTACTAAATTTTAGTTATTGCTTCACTTAACAAATTACCATGCACTATTATGTGTTAAGACCTACCTCTGTGTCAAGTTTCGTGACACTCTGATACAGTTTTTTTTTTTCGGTGAAGGTAAGTTGCATTAATGTAAAAGTAAAAAACAAACAATACAAACAAATCAGTTGGAAAACCCCTCGACAGGCCATGGGATTTTCCATAATCTGTAAAGGCCAAGTGTACTAACAGACTGCCGTAAAAAGAACACTAATGATCCTCTGTCTGATCTCCTCAACAACAAGACTTCCCACAATCGAGGGAGGTCGGCTACGTTGCTGGAAACGCCTTGAATTGCGTTCCTGCCAGATGTGGTAGACCAAGGAGGCCAATAAAGATCGAAATGCTGCATTAACCACATGCTTTCCACGCCATCTGGATGACGCCCATTGAAGTTGCCAGTCCCGGTGGGGCCAATGAAGTGGGATCTGCTGTCGGATAATGGTAAGACATCGGCGGGCAAAAAGGCATGAAAAGAAAAGGTGGTCATGTGACTCAGGGACTCCATCCAGGCACAGAATGCAATTACCGCCAATATGATGAAGCCACAGTTTATCCAATGTGGATAATCTCCCCATGATAGCAAGCCAGAGGATAAAACAGTTCTTCGGGATCTTGAAGGACCCAACAGAAGTGAAGACCAAAAAACCTTGGGTCCCGCTCTGATACAGTTTTTATTTCAGCTGTTTTGCACGGTTTTATTAGAGAAAGTTTGCTTACCTATCTTACTAACTTTTAGTTATTGTTTCACTTTGCAAATTTACCATGCACTATTATGTGTTAAGACCTACCTCCGGGTCAAGTTTCGTGAGATCCTGAGACGGTTGATATTTCAGCTGTTTTGCACGGTTTTATTAGAAAAAGTTAGCTTACCTATCTTACTAACTTCTAGTTATTATTTCACTTAGCAAATTTAACCTGTACTATTATGTGTTAAGACCTACCTCTGGGTCTTGTTTCGTCAGATTATGAGATAATTTTTATTTTAGCTGTTTTGCACAGTTTTACAAAAGAAAGTTTGCTTACCAATATTACTAACTTTTATTATTGTTTCACTTAACAAATTACCATGCACTATTATGCGTTAAGACCTACCTCTGGGTCTAGTTTCGTCAGATTCTGAGAAAGTTTTATTTCAATTGTTTTGCACAGTTTTACTGGAGAGAGTTTGTTTCCCTATATTACTAACTTTTAGTTATTGTTTCACTTAACAAATTTACCGTGCACTATAATGTGTTAAGACCTACATTTGTGTCAAGTTTCATCCGACTCTGAAATAATTTTTATATCATCTGTTTTGCACGGTTTTATTAGAGAAAGTTTGCTTACCTATCTTACTAACTTTTAGTTATTGTTTCACTTAACAAATTTAGAATGTGCTATTATGTGTTAAGACCTACCTCTGGGTCAAGTTTCGTCAGATTTTGCGACAGTTTTTATTTCAGCTATTTTGCACAAATTTATTAGAGAAAGTTTGCTTACCAATCTTACAAACGTTTAGTTATTGTTTCACTTAGAAAATTTACCATGCACTATTATGTGTTAGGACCTACTTCTGGGTCACGTTTCGTCAGATTTTGAGACAGTTTTTATTTCAGCTATTTTGCATGGTTTTATTAGAGAAAGTATGCTTACCTACGTTACAAACTTTTAATTATTGTTTCAATTAGCAAATTTACCATGCATTATTATGTGTTAAGACCTACCTCTGCGTCACGTTTCGTCATATTTTGAGACAGTTTTTATTTCAGCTATTTTGCATGGTTTTATTAGAGAAAGTTTGCTTACCTTTCTTACTAATTTGTAGTTATTATTTCACTTAGCAAATTCACCATGCACTATTATGTGTTAAGACCTACCTCCGGGTCAAGTTTTGTCAGATTTTGAGACAGTTTTATTTCAGCTGTTTTACACAGTTTTACTAGAGAAAGTTTGCAAGCCTATATTACTAAACTTCAGTTATTGTTTCACTTAACAAATTTACCATACACTATTATGTGTTAAGACCTACCTCTGTGTAAAGTTTTGTCAGATTATGAGACAGTTTTTATTTCAGCTGTTTGCACGGTTTTATTAGAGAAAGCTTCCTTACCTATCTTACTAACTTTTAGTTATTCTTTCACTAAACAAATTTAGAATGTGCTATTATGTGTTAAGACCTACCTCTGGGTCTTGTTTCGTCAGATTATGAGCCAATTTTTATTTCAGCTGTTTTGCACAGTTTTACTAAAGAAACTTTGCTTACCTATATTACTAACTTTTAGTTATTGTTTCACTTAACAAATTACCATGCACTATTATGCTTTAAGACCTACCACTGGGTCTAGTTTCGTCAGAATCTGAGACAGTTTTTATTTCAGCTGTTTGGCACAGTTTTACAAGAGAGAGTTTTTTTCCTATATTACTAACTTTTAGTTATTGTTCCACTTAAAAAATTTACCGTGCACTATATTGTGTTAAGACCTACCTCATCTGTTTTGCACGGTTTTATTAGAGAAAGTTTGCTTACCTATCTTAATAACTTTTACTTATTGTTTCAGTTAACAAATTTAGAATGCGCTATTATGTGTTAAGACCTACCTTTGGGTCAAGTTTCGTCAGATTTTAAGACGGTTTTTATTTCAGCTATTTTGCATGGTTTTATTAGAGAAAGTATGCTTACCTATCTTACATTCTTTTAGTTATTGTTTCAATTAGCAAATTTACCATGCATTATTATGTGTTAAAACCTACCTCTGCGTCAAGTTTCGTCAGATTCTGACACAGTTTTTATTTCAGCTATTTTGCATGGTTTTATTAGAGAAAGTTTGCATACTTTTCTTACTAATTTGTAGTTATTATTTTCACTTAACAAATTCACCATGCACTATTATGTGTTAAGACGTACCTCCGGGTCAGGTTTCGTCAGATCTTGAGACAGTTTTTATTTCAGCTATTTTGCACAGTTTTACTAGAGAAATTTTGCATACCTATATTACTAAATTTTAGTTATTGTTTCACTTAACAAATTTACCATGCACTATTATGTGTTAATACCTACCTCTGTGTCAAGTTTCGTCACATTCTGATACAATTTTTATTTCAGCTGTTTTGCACGGTTTTATTAGATAAAGTTTGCTTACCTATCTTACAAACCTTTAGTTATTTTTTTTCACTTAACAAATTTACGATGCGCTATTATCTGTTAAGATCTACATCTGGGTCAAGTTTCGTCAGATTTTGAGACAATTTTTAATTCAGCTATTTTGCACGGTTTTGTTAGAGAAAGTTTGCTTACCTATCTTACTTTCGTGAGATCTTGTGACAGTTGTTATTCCTGCAGTTTTCCACGGTTTTATTAAAGAAAGTTTGCTTACCTATCTTACTAACTTGTAGTTATTATTTCACTTAGAAAATTAACAATGCACTATTATGTGGTAAGACCTACCTCTTGGTCAAGTTTCGTCAGATTCTGACACAGTTTCTATTTCAGCTGTTTTGCACGGTTTACTAGAGAAAGTTTGCTTACCTATCTTACAAACTTTTATTTATTGTTTCACTTTGCAAATTTACCATGCACTTTTATGTGTTAAGACCTACCTCTGTGACCTGTTTCGTCAGATTCTGAGACAGTTTTTATTTTACCGGTTTTGCTTGGTTTTATTAAAGAAAGTTTGCTTACCTATCTTACTAACTTGTAGTTATTATTTCACTTAGCAAATTTAACATTCACTATTATATGTTAAGACATACCTCTGGGTTAAGTTTCGTCAGATTCTGAGACAGTTTTTATTTCGCTATTTTACACGGTTCTATTAAAGAAAGTTTACTTTCCTATCTTAGTATCTTCTAGTTATTATTTCACTTAGCAAATATACCATGCACTATTATGTGTTAAGACCTACCTCCGGGTTAAGTTTCGTCAGATTATGATACAGTTTTTATTTCAGCTGTTTTGCACAGTTTTACTAGAGAAAGTTTGGTTACCTATATTACTAACTTTTGTTATTGTTTCACTTAAAAATTTACCATGCACTATTATGTGTTAAGATCTACATCTGGGTCAAGTTTCGTCAGATTTTTAAAAAATTTTTATTTCAGCTATTTTGCACGGTTTTATTAGAGAAAGTTTGCTTACCTATCTTACTAACCTGTGGTTATTATTTCGCTTAGCAAATTTACCATGCACTATTACGTGTTAAGACCTACTTTCGGGTCAAGTTTCGTGAGATCTTGTGACAGTTGTTATTCCTGCAGTTTTGCACGGTTTTATTAAAGAAAGTTTGCTTACTATCTTACTAACTTGTAGTTATTATTTCACTTAGAAAATTAACGATGCACTATTATGTGGTGAGACCTACCTCTGGGTCAAGTTTCGTCAGATTCTGACACAGTTTCTATTTCAGCTGTTTTGCACGGTTTTACTAGAGAAAGTTTGCTTACCTATCTTACTAACTTGTAAATATTATTTCACTTAACAAATTTACCATGCACTATTATGTGTTAAGACCTACCTCTGGTCAAGTTTCGTAAGATTCTGAGACAGTTTTATTTCAGCTCTTTTGCACGGTTTTATTGGAGAAAGTTTGCTTACCTACTTACAAATTTTAGTTATTGTTTCACTTTTCAAATATACCATGCACTTTTATGTGTTAAGACCTACCTCTGTGACCTGTTTCGTCAGATTCTAAGACAGTTTTTATTTTACCTGTTTTGCATGGTTTATTAAAGAAAGTTTGCTTACCTATCTTACTAACTTGTAGTTATTATTCACTTAGCAAATTTAACATTCACTATTATATGTTAAGACATACCTCTGGTTTAAGTTTCGTCAGATTCTGACAGTTTTTATTTCCGCTATTTTACACGGTTCTATTAAAGGTAGTTTACTTTCCTATCTTAGTATCTTCTAGTTATTATTTCACTTAGCAAATTTACCATGCACTATTATGTGTTAAGACCTACCTCCGGGTTAAGTTTCGTCAGATTATGAGACAGTTTTTATTTCAGCTGTTTTGCACTGTTTTACTAGAGAAAGTTTGCTTACCTATATTACTAAATTTTTGTTATTGTTTCACTTAAAAAATTTACATGCACTATTATGTGTTAAGACCTACCTCTGGGTCTAGTTTCGTCAGATTCTAAGACACTTTTTATTTCAGCAGCTTTGCACAGTTTTATTAGGGAAAGTTTGCTTTCCTATATTGCTAACTTTTAGTTATTGTTTTCACTTAACAAATTTATCATGCACTATAATGTGTTAAGACCTACCTCTGTGTCAAGTTTCATCAGACTCTGAGATAGTTTTTATTTCAGCTGTTTTGTACAATTTTATTTGAGAAAATTTGCATACCTATCTTCCTAACTTTTAGTTATTGTTTCACTTAACAAATTTAGAATGCGCTATTATGTGTTAAGACCTACCTCTGTGTCAAGTTTCGTCAGATTTTGCGACAGTTTTTATTTCAGCTATTTTGCACGATTTTATTAGAGAAAGTTTGCTTACCTATCTAAAACTTTTAGTTATCGTTTCACTTAGAAAATTTACCATGCACTATTATGTGTTAAGACCTACCTCTGGGTCAAGTTTCATCAGATTTTGAGAAAGTTTTTATTTCAGTTATTTTGCATGGTTTTATTAGAGAAAGTTTGTTTGCCTATCTTACTAACTTGTAGTTATTATTTCATTTAGCAAATTAACCATGCACAATTATGTGTTAAGACCAACCTCTGGATCAAGTTTCGTGAGATCTTGAGACAGTTGTTATTTTAGCTGTTTTGC
This sequence comes from Sesamum angolense, assembly GCA_034509725.1. NCBI lineage: Eukaryota > Viridiplantae > Streptophyta > Magnoliopsida > Lamiales > Pedaliaceae > Sesamum > Sesamum angolense. The sequence goes on from JACGWL010000801.1 coordinate 16,455, forward strand.
ACGGTTTTATTAGAGAAAGTTTGCTTTCCTATCTTACTAACTTCTAGTTATTATTTCACTTAACAAATTTAACATGTACTATTATATGTTAGGAGCTACCTTTGGATCTAGTTTCCTCAGATTATGAGACAATTTTTATTTCAGCCGTTTTGCACAGTTTTACTAGAGAAAGTTTGCTTACCTATATTACTAACTTTTAGATATTGTTTCACTTAGCAAATTTACCATGCACTATTATGTGTTAAGACCTACTTTAGGGTCAAGTTTCGTGAGATCTTGAGACAGTTGTTATTTCAGCTGTTTTGCACGGTTTTATTAGCGATAGTTTGCTTACCTATCTTACTAGCTTGTAGTTATTATTTCACTTAGCAAATTAACGATGCACTATTATGTGTTAAGACCTACCTCTGAGTCAAGTTTCGTCAGATTCTGACACAGTTTTTATTTCAGCTGTTTTGCATGGTTTTATTAGAGAAAGTTTGCATACCTATCTTACTAACTTGTAATTATTAATTCACTTAACAAATTTACCATGCACTATTACGTGTTAAGACCTACCTCTGGGTCAAGTTTCGTCAAATTCTGAGACAGTTTTTACTTCAGCTCTTTTGCACGGTTTTATTAGAGAAAGTTTGCTTACATATCTTACAAACTTTTAGTTATTGTTTCACTTCGCAAATTTACCATGCACTATTATGTGTTAAGACCTACTTTAGGGTCAAGTTTCGTGAGATCTTGAGACAGTTGTTATTTCAGCTGTTTTGCACGGTTTTATTAGCGATAGTTTGCTTACCTATCTTACTAGCTTGTAGTTATTATTTCACTTAGCAAATTAACGATGCACTATTATGTGTTAAGACCTACCTCTGAGTCAAGTTTCGTCAGATTCTGACACAGTTTTATTTCAGCTGTTTTGCATGGTTTTATTAGAGAAAGTTTGCTTACCTATCTTACTAACTTGTAATTATTAATTCACTTAATAATTTACCATGCACTATTACGTGTTAAGACCTACCTCTGTGTCAAGTTTCGTCATACTCTGATACAGTTTTTATTTCAGCTATTTTGCACGGTTTTATTAGAGAAGTTTGCTTACCTATCTTACTTACTTTTAGTTATTGTTTCACTTAACAAATCTACAATGCGCTATTATGTGTTAAGATGTACCTTTGGGTCAAGTTTCTTCAGATTTTGAGACAATTTTTATTTCATCTATTTTGCATGGTTATATTATAGAAAGTTTGCTTACCTATCTCACTAACTTTTATTTATTGTTTCACTTAACAAATTTACAATGCGCTATTATGTGTTAAGATCTACCTCTGGGTGAAGTTTCGTCAGATTTTGAGACAATTTTTATTTCACCTATTTTGCACAGTTTTATTGGACAAAGTTTGCTTACCTATCTTATAAAATCGTGCAAAACAGTGGAAATAAAAACTGTCTCAGGATCTGACGAAACTTGACCCGGAGGTTGGTCTTAACACATAATAGTTATGCATGGTAATTTTGCTAAGTGAAATAATAACTACAAGTTAGTAAGATAGGTAAGCAAACTTTCTCTAATAAAACCGTGCAAAATAGCTGAAATAAAAACTGTTGCAAATCTTACGAAACTCAACCCAGAGGTAGGTCTTAACACATAATAGTGCATTGTAAATTTGCTAAGTGAAACAATAACTAAAAGTTTGTAGGATAGGTAAACAAACTTTCTCTAATAAAACCATGCAAAACAGCTGAAATAAAAACTGTCTCAGAATCTGACGAAACTTGAACCTGAGTTAGGTCTTAACACATTATTGTGCATGGTAAATTTGCTAAGTGTACAATTTTTTCAATAATGAAATTTACCATTTACCAAAAAAAATTTGCTAAGTGACATAATAATTACAAGTTAGTAAGATAGGTGAGCAAACTTTCTCTAATAAAATCGTGCAAAACAACAGAAATAAAAACTGTCTCAGGATCTGACGAAACTTGACCCGGAGGTAGGTCTTAACACATAATAGTGCATGGTAATTTTGCTAAGTAAAATAATAACTACAAGTTAGTAAGATAGGTAAGCAAACTTTCTCTAATAAAACCGTGCAAAATAGCTAATATAAAAACTGTTGCAAAATCTTACGAAACTTGACCCAGAGGTAGGTCTTAACACAAAATAGGGCATTGTAAATTTGTTAAGTGAAACAATAACTAAAAGTTAGTAAGATAGGTAAGCAAACTTTCTCTAATGAAACGATCGAAAACAACTGAAATAAAAACTGTCTCAGAGTCTGATGAAACTTGACACAGAGGTAGGTCTTAACACATTATAGTGCATGATAAATTTGTTAAGTGAAACTATAACTAAATGTTAGTAATATAGGAAAACAAACTTTATCTAGTAAAACTGTGCAAAACAGCTGAAATAAAAATTGCCTCAGAATCTGACGAAACAAGACCTAGAGGTAGGTCTTAACACATAAGAGTTCATGGTAAATGTGTTAAGTGTAACAATAACTAAAAGTTAGTAATATAGGTAAGCAAACTTTCTGTAGTAAAACTGTGCAAAACAGCTGAAGTAAAAACTGTCTCACAATCTGACAAAACTAGACCCAGAGGTAGGTCTTAACACATAATAGTGTATGTTAAATGGGAAAAATCCAGGGAACCCCCCTGTGATAATAGAAATGTTCACAAAACCCTCTGTGAAATTTAAATTATCGAATACCCCCCCTGTGTTATAAATAAATAATCAAAAAAACCCCTCCGCCCTGAAAGTGGGCTAAACGCACGTTGACTGCAACTTGGCTATGAAAAGTGGCATTTTTTGGACATTTTTGCCCTTCTCTCCCTCAATTTAAGGGCTGCTTCTTCCTCTCTTTCCTTACAATTTTCTCACCTTCTTTGAGTGCCCATTTCTTATTTCTTTTTCGTTATTTTTGCTGATTCTGAAGCAATGTCTACGCAATCAAGTCGTCTTAAAAAAAATCGAGGAGGCAACGAAGTGCTCGATTTGAGGTTTCCAACTTCACCAATTTGTGGATGCAATTCAAAGGCAGAAATTAGGGTAGTGGAATCTTTAAAAAAACCTTCTAAAGGTAAGTTGTATTATTGTTGTAGATTTCAAGTTTGTAATTTTTTTCGTTGGGTACAACCCGAAAGAGCTACATGGGCACCAAGTGGGTTTCCGGTGAACTTTGATTATGGAGCATACACTGGACTAGGGGACAGTGCATTTGCAACAGATGAAGATGAACAAGATGGTTATGACATAGATGAAGTGGTGTCAAAAGCATCAAATTCTAGGAAATCAAACGTAACTGTCCAAGGCAATGAAAATGTGGTTAGCAATGTTAATTTCTGGATAGGAGTTAGTGCAGCTTTATGTTTGGTAATTTTCATTCTGTTAATCAAGTAAAATTTAAGGGTTGTTCTAATTGTATTCTAATTTTAAGAATGTATTTTTTAATTTTATTTCTAGACTATAACATCATATTAAAATATTGTACAATGCTGTAAAAAATATGCAGAAGACACTTAAATGTCAAAAAATAAAACACCTGATTCTATTGAGCACTTCCAGAATGTAAAGCTAATTTAAAATATTGTACAATGCCTGATTTCATTGAGCACTTCCAGAATGCAGACTATAACATCAATTTACAGTATCTGCCAATTTACAATTCCATAATGTAACCTAATTTTCATTGCCAAAATATAAACTGTCTTAGCCAAAAGTAGAACCTGAAGATTTACATTCTCTGCCAAAATAAACTGTCCAAGCCCAAATGTACAAATAACCACATTGTATTGCAAACATATTAAAACGGATCAGACAAAATTACAACCACATTGTTCATGGCCTCCATGGCCTTTTCTTGGACCTCTCTTTGATTCTTTCAAGAACTTGAGAAATTGATGGTGTTTTGTTTCTACTTGTATTTCCTCCAGATCCTCTTGATCTTCCTCCCATCAAAGCATCATTTCTAGGTCCTTGATAACCAATTTCTTGCTGTTAATAAAAGAAAAAGAGAGAGTTTTAAAACCAATTGCAGTAAAATATAAAAATAAAGAAATATATATTAACATAACTTACATTAGATGGATGAGTACTTATGGGGTGTTTGGCTGCAGATGATCCAACAGATGTTTGTACATTCTACATTTCCAAAGTTAACATATCATATTTTGTAAAAATGCATAAGCTTTAAAAAGAACAAGCAGAAGCATTAAAAAGAACATGCTTGTACACAAGCACAAGCATTAAAAAGAACTTACACAAGTCTCCGTATGTCTCCGAAGTACAATGGATGAAAATTCTCTCTGTTCTCTCACACACATTACACCAAAAACGCACACTAGCTCCACCACCCCTACGGCGGCTAAGGAGGATGAAGGGAAAGAAAGGGAACTCGAAGATAGCGGCCATGGCGCTGATGTGTCCGTACCCACGACTCTCCCGGCGGCTAAAGGTGGGCTGACAATGGAGAAACTCAAATCCGACTTTAACCTCATAGAGTTTTTCGAACTTGCTTCGCGGGTCATTGATGAGGGGGATTCCGAATCTTTGGAGAGGTTGAAGGCTTTGAAATTACAATGGAAGGAGAAGATTGGGGGAGAGGTTGAGTCGGCCGGAAATGGTGGACTCCGGCCAGTTCAGACGCGGTAGCCGACCCCGTTTTCGGCGAAGACTTCTAGACTGGCTCGTCGAGTCCTCAACGGCGAGGGGCTATCGAATGGTGCTGCGAGTTTCGAGGCGCCGAACATGGCACATGGGATACCGTCGGCGGCGGCGACAGCGACAGCGACTGAGGCGGCGCTGTCCACTTGCTTTGTGGCGCCGCAATGTTTGACGCCGCGTGGGGCGTCGCGACGGCCGAGGGCGGCTGTGACAACGGATGATGCGGCGCCGACCTTGTGTTGTGTGAAGCCGCAATGTTTGACTTCTTGTGGGGGCTTGAGTCAATTGTTGGCGGCTGAGAAAGGGGCTGATGCGGCGCTGAACATGGGTTGGGAGGCGCCTCAATTGTTGACTTCGGGTGGGGCCTCGCGTCGGCCGTTGGCAGCCACATTGCCGACACCATGGACGTCCAACTCCATAGACGGTGACAATGGCGTGAAAGGTAGGTCCTCACCCCCTGCGATTTTGGCTGGTCCGACGTTGAACGTTCACCATTCACCCACCGACGACGTCATGCTTGGACTGAACGGCGCATTCCACCTCCGATCGCCGGTGGGCTTGCCTCCTCCGTCCTCTGTCCTACCGGCCGAGAATAGAGCCCCGCCGATGCATTGGAATCGTGTGGAGAAGATTCAGCATCATAAAGACCCAGCTCCATTGGCCTCGCCGCTATTCCGATCTCGGCAGCCGACCGCCAATTCGCCGACGATCGCCGGAGCTCCGACAAACACGACGCCGGAACTATTTTTTGGGAATATTCCCTTGAATCCACATTTGGCATCCAATATTGAAGAGGATAAAATTGCCGCGGCTTTTAACAATTCATCGCGAAAAAACCTCAATTTTATCCCACCTTCGGTGCAAAATGGGGAGGTTATTGTTCGTCCTTCTATTGACATGATCCGTGCGGGATCCAAGCGTTGGAACACTACCGTTGTTGGTTATTTTCTGGGCAAAAAGCCTTACTTCCACCACCTTAATGAATTTGTGCATTCTATTTAGACGGGTGTGCGTGATGTTAAAGCAACGTCGGACGGATTCTTCTTTTTCCAATTTGAAACTGTAGCGGCAATGGAGGATGTGATTGAGGGCGGTCCTTGGTTGTATCTTGGACAACCAATTGTGTTGCAGAAGTGGGAACCGGGCATGGTGTTAAGAAAACTGAAACACACAGAAGTCCCGGTGTGGATAAAACTTCGACACTTGCCGGTAGAACTCTGGACGACAGAAGGTTTGAGCACGGTGGCGAGTGGTATTGGCCGACCGCTTTATCCCGATGCGATTACACGTGCATGCACGAGGTTGGATTTCGCTCGTGTTTGCATTATGATTAATGTCAGTTCAAAGCTCCCAAAACATGTCGTCATTATGATGCCTAACGAACTTGGAGGTGAATCGGCATGCAAGGTGGATGTTGAGTATTGGACATAGTATGAAGGATTGCCCTCTTTCCAAACCAACGAAACCTGCGGTTACGATATATGTTAGGAAACCTTCACCCCCCGCACCGGAATTGAAGTTCAGTAAACAGGGCCAGGCCGTTATGGTACCAGAAGAAATCCACCCCGATACTGAGACTGACAGGGTAGGTGAGGAAATATCAGAGTATGGCAAGGATAAGTCTAAAGATATCGTTCTTTTTAATGCTTTTGATGTACTATGAGAAACTGATGATGACGCAGACGGCTTGCCAAGGGGTCCTAATCAATGCAACCCTCAGATGTTTCCCCATGTTGAACACAGCGATATGGAATGTGAGGGGCCTGAACAGGAGGGACCACCAAGTTGCAGTCCGAGATCTTGTCAGCGACTTCAGGTTACATTTTATCGCTTTATTGGAAACTAGGGTTATGCAATCTATTGTCACACGTATCCAATCAGGAGTTTTATCTAGATGGAGATGGTTTGTTGAATATGCGGGACCGGGTAATCGTATTTGGATTGCATGGAATGATGAGTTAATTGATGTGGAATTTCTTAATGTTGGTTCTCAATTTGTGCATTGTCGTGTTCTCATTCATGAATTGCATGAGACTATTCTGATCATGGTGGTTTATGGTGCGAATGAAGTAAGTGCACGGCGAGAATTATGGCAGGGGCTTATCGAATTGGCTGCGACAGTTGACAATGTGCCGTGGTTAGTGGGAGGTGATTTTAATGCGGTGTTGGATATGAGTGAGGTTAGTGGTGCCTCTGGGGATATACGAGTGGCCATGAATGAATTTAATGATTGTATCCTTCAGACTGGCCTTCTCTCTTTGCCCATGCAAGGTGAACATTTCACTTGGCATAATTGCAGTTTGGATGGTCGGAGCCTTTGGAAGAGACTTGACCGATTGCTTGTTAATGATGTTTGGATGGATGGATGACCGAACCTGTTATATACATGCCTCACACCTCGTACATCTGATCACTCACCGTTGGTTTCGAAAGGGGACTGTCGTAATATGCAGGTTAGTCTGTTCCGCTTTGACAACTATCTTACATTATCCCTTGGATTCCTTGCATCTGTTCAATCTATTTGGCGGCACCCTGTTATTGGTACTCTTATGTATTCTGTGACTCGAAAATTGAAAGCTCTTAAGTCGGTTTTCCGGCAACAAAGACGTTGTAAGGGGGATCAGGCGATGAATGTCAAGCTGGCGGCAGGTTACTTGGAGATCGCGCAGAACATTCTCCAGTTTGATAGACACAATTCTCTCCTTCTGCTGTTGGAGCACTGCTGCAGGATGGTTTATCTCAAAGCTTCAAAGCTTGAACAGGTTATGCTGCGACAGAGAGCGAAGCTTCAATGGCTGAAAGGAGCAGACCAATGCTCCAAGGTTTTCTTCCGCCGGGTGGCCACTAGGAGGGCCAACAAGAAGATTTTCCAGATTTCTGATGACGATGGCAATGAACAAACAGAACCCACCATTATTAGCAGCTTATTTGTGGATTATTTCCAGGGTTTGCTAGGTGGTGAGCTGACAGATAGGGCCATTGACCTTCGATATTTACGCTCCCGGGCTCGGCATATTCTCACGGATGGCGAGGCCCGGGCTATTATTTGTCCTATAACCATTGATGAGGTCAAAACAACTTTCTTAGATATTGAAGAGGACAAAGCCCCTGGACCAGATAGATTTTCCTCGGGTTTCTTTAAAGCGGCATGGCCGGTAGTGGGTGAGGAGGTGTCGAAAGCCATTATTGACTTCTTCAAGACGGGCCGTCTCTTGAAACAATTGAATGCTACATTGCTCACATTGATTCCTAAGGTACGAACACCTCATTCAGTTGCAGAATTCAGACCTATTTCTTGTTGCAATGTTATTTATAAAGTTATTTCCAAGATTCTTGTGAGCTGAATTAGAGAAATCCTGGATTTACTTATAAGCCCTCCTCAAAATGCATTTGTTCCGGGTCGACTGATTAGCGACAACATCCTTTTAGCTCAAGAAACTCTTTTCTAGGTATAATCAATGTCGGCTCCCTCATAGATGTGCTTTAAAAGTGGATCTGAGGAAAGCATATGACACTGTTGAATGGGATTTTCTGATAGCCACTCTGCGAATGTTTGGTTTTCCTGCCGTGTTTATTAGGTGGATTGAGGAGTGTGTCACTTCAGCACATTACTCAGTTGTTATGAATGGTGGGGTGCATGGATTCTTCGCGGGAGCACGGGGGCTTAGACAGGGAGACCCCATGTCTCCATATCTTGTTGTCCTTGTTATGGAAGTCCTTCACATGATCTTGCAGCAACTTATTGAATAGGACGGGGAATTTCAGTACCACTGGAGATGCAAGGATTTGAACCTGTTCCAATTATCTTTCGCCGACGACCTTCTTCTGTTTTGTAAGGCGGATGTACGTTCGGTATTTTTGTTTGGCCGGGGACTTGATACTTTCGCCACATTATCGGGTTTACACACTAACCCCCAAAAAAGCCAATTGATCATTTCTAAGGCAGCTTCTAGGCTCCGTGATTCTTTGCTTGCGACATTGGGGTTCCAGGAAGGTCATCTTCCGGTCAGATACCTTGGTCTCCCACTCATTTCAGCAAGGCTTTCTGTTGCAGATTGTCAACCATTACTTCAGAAGATTGACAGCCGCATTAAAGTTTGGGAAGGGGTCCAGCTCTCCATTGCTGGACGGGTTCAACTTATCAAATCTGTTTCGATTTCCTTCGAGGTGTACTGGGCTGCGGCATTTATTTTACAAAGGGGATTATCAATGAGATGATCAAGCGATTGCGTTCATTTCTTTGGAAAGGTACCTCTTCCAGTGGTTACCCTAAAGTGGCTTGGGAGGCTGTTTGTCGACCGATTGAGGAAGGGGGACTGGGTATCAAAGACATCCTTGCCCTGAACCGTGCACTGATGAGTAAACACTTATGGGCAGTCATCAAACAGAATCGGACCTCTATTTGGGTTGATTGGATCATCCAGTTTCGATTGCGGGACTGCTCGATTTAGACAGTTAAGGATAACAAAGGAGCCTGGGGCTGGAGGAAAATGCTCTCAATTCGACATTCCTTGGTGTCTCAGATTCATTTTTGCGTTGGAAATGGAGACTCCATTTCACTTTGGCATGATCCGTGGCACCCGCTTGGACCTCTCATTTCTCGTTTCCCCCGGGGACCCCAGTCAACCAATACTGGACTTCTAGACAATCTTTCAGTGGTTATTAAGGATGGGTAGTGGAATTGGCCTATGATTACTGACATTGCATGCTTGGAAATCACTTACATGCTCCCCCTATTTCGGAGGGCCCGGACAGAATTAGTTGGAAGTCTAAGGATGGATCATTCAACACCTCGACAGCTTACAAACTCTTCCACCCACCGGGACCAAGGTTTTCTGGTCCTCTCTGATAATGGGCCCCTTCAAAATCCCGAAGAATTGCTTTATCCATTGGCTTGCTATCATGGGGAGATTGTCTACTTTGGATAAACCATGGCTTCACCATATTGGCGGGTTTTGCATTCTGTGTCCGGATGGTGTCCCTGAGACACATGACCACCTTTTTTTTGCATGCTCGTTTTCTCGCCGTTGCCTTGCCATCATCCGACAGCAGATCCCACTACCATGGCCCCACCGGGATTGGCAACATGGGGTTCAATGGGCGTCATCCAGATGGCGTGGAAACCATGTGGTTAACGCAGCTTATCGATCTTTATTGGCATCACTTGTATACCACATCTGGCAGGAACGCAATTCTAGGCGCTTTCAGCAGCGTAGTCGACCACCCTCGATTGTTGGCAGTCTTGTGGTGGAGGAGTTGAGACAGAGGATCATTAGTGCCCATTTACAAAATTTTGTTTCCCTACTCGGTCTTTATAGATTATGGAAAATCCCTTGGCCTATCGAGGGGTATTCCAGCTGATGTTTTGTACTATTTCAGATTTTACATTAATGCAACTTACCTTCACTGAAAATAAAAAAGAACTTACAGAAGATGGAGGAGTGCTAGTGGGGTGTGTTTGCTGCAGATGATCCAACACTTGTTTGTTCAACCTGCAATTGGAAAGGTAATAGGTGAGGGACTGTATGTTAATTGCTACCAACAAACACTTACTACACAAACACAAGAATACCAGATGAACAATTAAAATTGCTATAAAGTTAAAGAAGAAACACTAACTAAACAATTGCAGCCAAAACCACACAATTATAATTGCTATCAGAGTTAAAGAACTTACAGTAGATGGAGTAGTGCTTGTTGGCAGTGTGATTGCACTTGCTCTTCTTGTTTTTTGCTTCTGAATTTGAAAATAATTTGTTGATATTTGAGTTATAACTTATAGTTACATTGGAAAAATACATTGAGTAATAACTTACCTTGGTTCCTCTTGTTGCTTCAGACTGCAATTCATGCTCCTGGCTTGCTGGAGCAAGTATTTCCTCATGACTAATACCCTGCAAATGAAGCCTTTTAATCAATATAAGTAAGGAAAAAAAAACAGATTAACAAATGAACAATTTTAATTAACAAACCTTGTAAAACTTTGACTTTGGATGTGGTTCATTTGTGCAATTTCTCTTGTTGTGCCCTTTCCCCAAGCACTTTTTACATGTATGTGTTAAACCCTTCCATGTAGAAGTGGTTTGCATCTCATTTGGGCCCCTCCTCCTAAGCTTCTTAGGCCTACCCCTTTTGGTTTTAATTTTGGGTGGTTTAAGAGGTTCATAACCAGTCTGAACATAGTCTTTTGCCCCCGGAACAGCATGAATCATCTCAGCATATACCCTCAAGTATGTGGATTTTTTATAACGAACATCAACATATTCATCAATTTGAACCCTTTTAGTTGCTATTGCTGCACATGCGTGGCAGCAAGGGTAACCATTCAATTGAAACATCCCACAAGTGCATATTTTCTATTCTAAGTCCACTACATACTTGTCTAGAACGTGATCTATTTCAAACTAATCCCTCCCACACCATCTTGTAAAACAATTCCTAGCCATCAATTGTTGCTTCTTGATTTTTTTATATTAGGGCAAACATTTCCAGCATACTTCTCCATCCTTCCCTTTTTTGTTGCAATCTTGTCATCAATTTAGTTCTTATCCATTCAAGCATTGTGATTATTGGCTTATGCATCAAGGATGTAATTGTTAAAGTTCACAAATATTATTCACCAAAATATCACATTTTTTTGCAAAGGGAAAAAAGCCCTGGCCCAATGTGATTTATTTTCCTTAGCCATTCTGAAGCTGTCTCACATCAACTTTCTTTTTAGGGTCAAGTTCATAATTTTCTGCATGTATCTTTCAAAATCAGATTTGTTTTTGCTGATGCAGCTTTCCAAAAGAATTCTTTGAGTTCTTGGGATTCGAATTTCATTTTAAAATTCTCATACATATAAGGCAAAATCTATGTTCAGAATCAGGCACAAGTCTTTAAAAGCCTCAATCAATCCTTTTTGCCTATCAGAAATGAAAGACCATAGAAGTTCCCAACCCACATCTAACAATTCCCCAAAAACCATCTAGTTTTCCCTATTTTCTACTTGAACCACAGCCATGGGAAACATATTGTCATTCCCATCCCTCCCTACAGCAACTAACAACTGCCCTCCATAACATGTCTTAACAAAACAACCATCCAGGCCAATGATTGGCCTACATCCACTTAAGAACCCATTTTTAAGTGCAAACAGACACACATACATTTTATCAAAGATTGGAGGATTTGAACCCTCCAATTTCTTAAGTATCAGTTTACTCCCTGGATTAAATTTTCTCACAGTTTCACAATAATCCCAGAGTTTTTCATATTGCACAGAATCTGACCCCCTAATTTTTTCCAGTGCCTCCCTCTTTGCTCTGTACTTTTTGTCTACTCACATCAATTTTGCATTTTTAAAATTGTGTTTTTCAGCTGCAAAACTGGAATGTTAGGATGGTCTCTAATTGCAGATTCCATCATTTTGGCCAGATATGAAGCTTTTGCAAGCTTGTTATTATATATTCTTGCACAGGTGTGAGCACCCTGAATGCTTTTTATTTGAAAACAATCATTCATTACTGGGGATGCATGAATCCTCCAGTTACACCCTTCAATTTTGCATTTTGCAGTCACCCTCACTTTCTCATTTTTTACATATTCAATGTCAAAACCACCCCTAATGCACCAATCTCTCAAGGTCTCCCTGAAATGTTTTGCATAATGAAATTTCATCCAACCTTCAATTGACATGTTTTTATGTTTGTTGATTCTGAAAAAAATTCATGTTTTGGCAATGAATCTTCATTATCAGAACCAAGCAAGCTTTCAAGTTCATCATTTTTCCATCATCAAAAACCAGTTTTCATTAACTTCAACTTCAGGTTGTTTTTCAGTTTTTTCACTCTTTTCTTCATTACCCTTCTCAACTTGTGCATTAAATCTCTTTTACTTGGATTCTTGTTTAAGAATATTCTCTTCACTTGACACTTCAAGGTCTTCTAAAACAAGACTTGGAGTTTCACTATCAGTTGAGGCCTCACTAGATTGCAAATAATCCTCATCAGAAGAATCATCAAATTCTGATGAGGACTGATTTTCAGCATAAGAAATTTTTCTTTTTCCTTTATCAAGCCTTACATGTTCAGATTGCAAATTATCAAATTAACATGTTCATATTGCAATTTTTCAGAATTAACATGTTTAGATTGCAAATGTTCAGACTGAGCATTCTCATTCTCAAAATTTTCAGAATTATAATTTTCAGTATTTACATTTTGACCTCCTACACCTCTGTCCATCTCATTTTCCTGACACTCCCCATCACCACCATGCCCCTGTTCCCCCTGCCCCTCACAATTCATCATTTCCTCAATACCCTCACACACATAACCTATCCCATCATTATCCTGACCCTGACCCTGCCCCCTCACAATTCATCCTTTCCTCAACACCCTCAAACTCACAACCCTGCCTTTCACCATCCCCCTAGGAGCAGTGAAACCTAAATCATCTTCAAAATCAACACCATCTAACAAACACCTCATTTCTTCCTCCTGTTGGGTGGAAACTACATTACCCTCTTGATCTAGTGCTTGAATGGGCTCACAATCCATTTCTTCTACATATATTTCAATAGGTAAGTTAACCCTATATTGATTCTCCAAATCACATATGCAAATATCAGGGCATTCATTGTTAATACGTCTTAGACCTAGTTCTAATGGTAGGCCTGGAACTTTATAGTAAAAGTTCATTGTGCCTTTCTTCACACCACATTGCTCATACATAATTCCGAATTCATACATTCCTAGAAAATCAATATCTATCCTTCCAAAAACTTTTTTTGCCCCTACATATTTAGTTTTATTATCATTAACAAATTTACCACCAAACAGAAGTGAACATCATGTAAGTCACTACTCTGCACATGGAAGAAAAAAAACAAATACAACTATTAAAAAGAGGCAACATAGACCATGTTTTATACATACATCAGAATATTCCTAAAATTTGATACACACATTTATCACAGGGGGTTTTATGAATATTTATATTACTATAGGGGTTTTTGTGAACTAACAGGGAACCCATTTCATATGTATAACAAACAGGGACCACAAACAGGACCACATTTCATAAATATAACAAATGGGAACACATTGCATAAATATAACAAACAGGGACCACACATACAATAAAAAAAATAAATACTATTAATAGAATATAATATAATACTAATCCACTAACATAATAGAAAAATTATCAACAAAATTCATCAAAGTAAACATAATTCAAAAACTATCATCAAAATTATAATCATTCTCAACATAATTAACAAATTATCATCATCAGAATTCATGAACTGTCATAAAGTCAGAATATAATATAATAAATCAAATCCTAAGATGCAAACTTACAAAATATAAACAAAACAAACATACCATTGTCTTGCACAGTTCACCAAGTCCCAATCTTCAAGGTCTTCTTTTGTCTTTATATAAAATCTTCAATAAAATAACATAACAAAGAAACAGTTCTTTAATCGAGATTTTTTATAAAAAAATTCTAAAATACATTAAAGTGTTAGATCTGAAAAACTAACCTTATATAATGTCGAGCCTCTATGATTTCTTTCTGTCCAACCGAAACTAACAAAGAAAAACCTACTGAGAAACCTCAGAATAAGAAAAAAAGAAAACCCTAAATCAGTTCTTTAACCGAGAACTTTGTTTAAAAAACTTCAAATATACATTAAAGTAACAGATTTGAAAAACTAAGAAAAACCCTAGATCTAACTTCTATGTTCAGAAAATTAGAACTAGAAAAATCGTAATCATACCTTCGTTAACAACAAAAGCCAAGATCCCCTATGTTTGAGTCTGGATTTCTCCCCCTCAACAGTAGGAAACCCTACACAACATACTACAACATAAACACCACAAAAAAATTAAAAAAAAATAACGAAAAATAGAGAACCCACCTTTCTTAACCTTTTTTTGTTGATTATATCGGATTTCCTTCGTGATTTAACGGTCAGATTTAGAGATTTTTTAGCAATGTAATGTAAGGATTTGAAGAAATAGGGTTTGCTCTCTCAAACACAATTCGCAGTCGTGCGGGGAAAGCTTCTGGAGATTCATTAATGCAACTTGAAAAAAAAAAAAATTCTGGTCTAAGCTGGTCAACAGCCCTTCATAATATATGGAGGGGCATTTTAGTCATTTTCCCTCTAAAATTATGTTATCTTTGACCAGGGGGCAGTGTCATTTTTTTTCATAATATAGGGGGGGAAATTGATATTTGTTTTTTCACAGGGGGTTTTTTGATCATTTTACATAACACAGGGGGGCAAATTGATTTTAACTCTATGATAAATTTGCCAAGTGAAATAATAACTAGAAGTTAGTAAGATATGTAAGCAAACTTTCTCAAATAAAACCATGCAAAACAGCTGAAATAACAACTGTCTCAGAATCTCACGAAACTTGACCCGGAGGTAGGTCTTAACACATAATAGGGCATGGTAAATTTGCTAAGAGAAATAATAACTACAAGTTAGTAAGATAGGTAAGCAAACTTTCTCTAACAAAATCGTGCAAAATAGCTGAAATAAAAACTATCTCAAAATATGACGGAACTAGACCCAGAGGTAGATCTTAACACATAATAGCGCATTGTAAATTTGTTAAGTGAAACAATAACTAAAAGCTAGTAAGATAGGTAAGCAAACTTTCTCTTACGAAATCGTGCAAAACAGCTGAAATAACAACTGTCTCAGCATCTGACGAAATTTGACCAGGAGGTAGGTCTTCACACATAATAGTGTATGGTAAATTTTCTAAGTGAAACAATAAATAAAAGTTTGTAAGATTGGTAAGCAAACTTCTCTAATAAAACCGTGCAAAATAGCTGAAATAAAAACTGTCTCAGAATCTTACGAAACTTGACCAAGGTAGGTCTTAAAACATAATAGTGCATGGTAAATTTGGTATGTGAAATAATAATAAAAAGTTAGTCAAATAGAAACTATCTCTGAATCCGTCGAAACTTGACCCAGAGGTAGGTCTTAACCCATAATAGTGCGTGGTAAATTTGCTAAGTGAAATAATAACTATAATTTAGTAAGATACGGAAGCAAACTTTCTCTTATAAAACTGTGCAAAATAGTTGAAATAAAAATTGTGGCAAAATCTGAATAAACTTGACCCAGAGGTAGGTCCTAACACATAATAGCGCATTCTAAATTTGTTAAGTGAAACAATAACTAAAAGTTAGTAAGATAGGTAAGCTAACTTTCTCTAATAAAACCGTGCAAAACAGCTGAAATAAAAACTGTATCAGACTCTGATGAAACTGGCCAAAGAGGTAGGTCTTAACCATTATAGTGCATGGTAAATTTGTTAAGTGAAACAATAACTAAAAGTTAGTAAGATAGGTAAGCAAACTTTCTCTAATAAAAACAGTGCAAAACCGCTGAAATAAAAATTGTGTCAGAATCTGACGAAACTTGACCCACAGGTAGGTCTTAACACATAATAGTGTATCGTTAATTTGCTAAGTGAACTAATAACTATAAGTTAGTAAGATAGGTAAGCAAACTTTCTCTAAGAAAACCGTGCAAAACCGCTGAAATAAAAACTGTTGCAAAATCTTACGAAACTCAACCCAGAGGTAGGTCTTAACACGTAATAGTGAATCGTAAATTTGCTAAGTGAAACAATAACTAAAAGTTTGTAAGATAGGTAATCAAACTTCTCCAATAAAACCATGCAAAACAGCTGAAATAAAAACTGTATCAGACTCTGACGAAATTGAACCCGAGGTAGGTCTTAACACATTATTGTGCATGGTAAATTCCTAAATGTACAATTTTTTCAATAATGAAATTTACCGTTTTCAAAAAAAAAAATTGCAAATTGAAATAATAATTACAAGTTTGTAAGATAGGTAAGCAAACTTGCTCGAATAAAATCGTGCAAAACAGGTGAAATAAAAACTCGGTCAGAATCTGACGAAACTTGACCCAGTGGTAGGTCCTAACACATAATAGTGCATCGTTAATTTGCTAAGTGAAATAATAACTACAAGTTTAGTAAGATAGGTAAGCAAACTTTCTCTAATAAAATCGTGCAAAACACCGGAAATAAAAACTGTCTCAGAATTTGACGAAACTTGACCCAGAGGTTGGTCTTAACACATAGTAGGGCATGGTAAATTTGTTTTAGTGAAATATTAACTAGAAGTTAGTAAGATAGGCAAGCAAACTTTCTCTAATATAACCGTGCAAAACAGCTGAAATAAACACTGTGTCAGAATCTGATGAAACTTGACCCAGAGGTAGGTCTTAGCATATGATAGTGCATGGTGAATTTACTAAGTGAAATAATAACTACAAGTTAGTACGATAAGTAAGCAAACTTTCTCTGATAAAACCGTGCAAAACAGCTAAAATAAAACTGTCTCAGAATCTGACAAAACTTGACACAGAGGTAGGTCTTAACACATAATAGTGCATGGTAAATTTGCTAAGTGAAATAATAATTACAAGTTAGTAAGATAGGTAAGCAAACTTTCTCTAATAAAACCATGCAAAACAGCTGACATATAAACGGTCTCAGAATCTGAGGAAACTTGACCCCGAGGTAGGTCTTAACACATAATAGTGCATGGTAAATTTGCTAAGTGAAATAATAATTACAAGTTAGTAAGATAGGTAAGCAAACTTTCTCTAATAAAATCGTGCAAAACAGCTGAATAAAAACTGTGTCAGAATACGACGAAACTTGACCGAGAGGTAGGTCCTAACACATAATAGTGCATCGTTTATTTTCTAAGTGAAATAATGACTAAAAGTTAGTAAAATAGGTAACAAACTTCTCTAATAAACCGTGCAAACAGCGGAATTAAAAATTATCTCAGGATCGACGAACTTGACACGGAGGTAGGTCTAACATACTGCAATCTTGACATAATTAAGCTTTGCATGGGTAATTTTGCTCCAGTAATAATAACTGTAAAGTTGGTATGTAGAAGCCACCAAGTTTCTCTCATAACAACACCCTCCTATGCGAGCTGAAAGCAATAATAATGCTTAAAATATATCAGAACGAACTGTTGTGTATGGGCATTATTAAGAAAAATCTAGTACGGGAAATAACTCAAACCGCCACAAGGTCAGGGTCTGTCAACAACGTAATATGTAGATCGAAAATTTGCTGAAGCTGAAACCATCCTATAATCATACTAAAGTTTGTAAGAACAAAAGTGTAGAGTTATCTAAGTACTCTATCTCTTAGAGTCAAAAATATATCCACCAGAATGCACAGCTGAACATAAAAAATTTGTACTGCTTAAGAAATCCTGACGAAACTTGAGGAGCCCGAGATTGCGTAAGTACCTTTAACCATGCATTATGTAGGCTATGGTAAAACAGTTTATTGCTAAATTGACAATTGCTTTTTCAATAAATTTGACAATTTTACTTGTCTATCACAATTATTAAAAAAATTGACTTAAAGCTGAAATAAAATTACAAGTTTGTAAGATAGGCAGAGAGCAAACTTGCTCGAGCACTATACACATTCTGCAAAACTAAGTATAGTGAAATAAAACCTCGAGTCAGAATCTGACTAGAAACTTGACCTGCAGTGTGGATTAAATTAATAGAAAACTGCACTTAGTCCCTCAACCACTAAAAATCACATAACCATAGTATGCATCGTTATTGCTAAGTGAAATAATAAACAAGTAGCTAAGATAGGTAAGCAAACTTCTCTAATCAAACTCGTGCCAAACAGCCGGAAATAACTGTCCCAGATTTGACAGAAACTTGACGAACCACGGAGGTATGCTATGAGGTGGTCTTCAAGACCATAACTACGCTGCCATGGTATATCCTTGGTGCTAGTTAGAATACATCAAGCACATAGTCAGTAAGCTGAGTATTAGTTAGGTAAGATTCATATAACTTCTCCTAATAAGACTACGCTTTCTGGTGCGAATAGCTGACCAATAAAACTGTTGCAAAATCTGTACCGAAACTACCCAGGAGGTGGTTCTTAAACAATTCGAGAAAGCTACTTAGAACATACTGTACGCATATTGTAAATGTTAAGTGAAACA
>JACGWL010000802.1:0-12953 GCA_034509725.1 Sesamum angolense
GATAATCTAAAAAAAGATATATATATATATATATATATATATATATATATATATATCGTAATTCTTGCCAAATTAGGCATGGGTTTTTGAATATTTATATTCGTAGTATTCAATCCTTCAAATTTATACTTGTGACGTAATTGTTGTATCTTGATTAAATTTGATTTAAATAAAAAAATGAGTAAATTATAGCTTTTTTGTGTGTGTGGGTTTGGCACAATTACAACTACTTAATTCTTATTGAAAATTTTTGAAAGATAAAATAAAAAAAAATTAAGAATGGGTAAAATAAATAATTCATAGGGAATATTATTCCATTAAAGTATTTTAAAATATATATAATTATATTCATACTCTAAAAAATATTTTAGTTAGTTCATCATAATAATAAATGCAAACATAATAAAGACTAATAGAATTGACTCATTATTACACAGACAATATTAAAATTATGGGGTTGTAATGTACCCATAAGAAATTTCACTAAGAATAACCCTTTTTGGGCCACTATTGATTAATTAAGTATTACATTCTTGGTCAATATATTATTATAGTTATAATCTAACTCGAAATATACATTAATTACATGATAGAATATATTGCATTTAGCATATGATTGATCATTTTTTAAAAATGTATAATAATCAAAGAATTAAGTGAAGAATGATTATGTATGAATTATTATGATCTATGATCTATTTATACAATCATCCACGCATTTTGAGAAATTATAGATATGCCCACCAAATTATTTATACAAACTACTCATACTTTTTATAAAATTACTCATATATTCCTAAAAAACGTCAACAACATTATACAAATTCTTCATATTTTTCAAATGCAAGTAATGATTTCTATAATTCTATAAAAAAATAAATAATATATAAATAGGTCATAAATTAGGAATATAAATATAATTATTTCTTGATATTTTTGATATGATGTGTTTTATCCCTTAAATGCTTGCTTAATTCAAGTGCTTAAGAATGAAATTATTGCATTGATGATTGAATTATGCATCTTTTAGGTGGGTGATCGATATTAACCCCTTTGAAAAAAAAAGAGCTAAAGAGGCCCCAAATGAAGTTGAAAATATTTCAAGGAAGATGAAACATAACAGATTTCAACATTCAATAGGGCGTGACCACGCCCTATTCAATCTTCAAAGCTGTCCACTGACGAGAGCACAAAACTGACTCCAACATCAGTTAAGGCGTGATCACGCCTTATTCCGTATTCAAAGCTGTATTGTGAAAGAAGCTATTTTGGAAAGATGTTGAAGGGGATTTCTTTCCTTGTTTATGAAGAAATCCGAAAATTGCTGAAGAAAATAAAAGAGAAAGAAGGGAAGACCACAAGGGTTTATCATCTAGAGCTTGGGAGCAAGGAAGGGACAGAAGTTGGCATCGTCGATTAGTTTTTCTATCTCCCTAGTTTATGTTTTCTTTTGTAATATTTGATTTGGCGACGAACATGTTGCGTGGCTAAATCTTCTTTTCTGATTCAAGGGAGACGTTGAACCCAATTATTATGTTTTGAGATCTTGGTTTTCATCTAATTTCACTAAGTATTTCTTGTCTTGATTTATATTTTATGGAATGATTATTATTGATAGATCTGACAATTCGATTCAATATTAATTGTTCTATTGCTATCCATGAATTCAGTGATCCGTAATTGTCATGAATGAGTGGTACAAGTAGCAAACAGGTTAATTATGTACTTTGCATGATTTATCTGTAGAGACAAGAAAACTAGGTTAAATGATTGCAGCTATCTCAATTATTTGATCTAGGTTCAACTGTTTTCATTAATGCACATGCTATTATCGAATTGATATGGAACGCTATCGTGCCAGTCATGAGATAATAAGTTTTGACTTAGATGCTCGAGTCAAGTCAATTATAATAGGAAAACAGAAATGTATTATGGCTATCCTAATAGATTTCAGAGTTGAATGCTTAATTGTGAAATTATTCTTATGTGATCGATGATGAACATAATGATTGGGTGACACAATTCCCTTGGATCGGAATTTTTATCTCTTGATTCCTTTCAATAATCTATCTTTGCTTTTTAGTCTAGTTCTATTAATTAGTATAATTCTCAATCCAAACCCCCCCTATTCGGTTAATCAACTGAGACTAAGAAATTAATTTGTAGTTCTCTAGGGATTCGACCTGGTTCCACTACTGCTACAGTTAGTGAATCAGTAATTAATTTTGACGGCTTCGACAAACGGTCAAATTTTGGCGCCGTTGCCGGGGAACTACTTTAGTTTCTTAGTGTCGTTGTTATCTTTCTTTGTTACTAATCTCTTTTACTTGTATGCCACGCTCTTCTCGCACAGGTGAATTGCAATTCAACCCAGAAATCGAGAAAACTGCGCGTCGTCTGAGGAAGGAGACCAAAGAACGAAGGGTTCGGGCAAAACTTGACATAGACTTGACTGTAGGAGAAAGGTCCATCTTTGAGGAGATTGAGCCCGAGATGGCAACCAATAACCGGAGCATTAAAGAATTGAATGCACCAAATTCCGATCAACAACCTTTGTGCATTACATATTCTGATACTAACGATGGTTTTGAATTAAAATCTGGACTAATTCATTTACTCCCCTCTTTTCATGGCCTCGCAGGGGAGGATCCGCACAAGCATCTGAAAGAATTCCATGTAGTATGTGCAGGAATGAGACCTCATGGAATAACCGATGAGCAGTTGAATCTGAGAGCCTTCCCCTTCTCGTTGAAGGACAAGGCGAAAGATTGGCTCTATTATCTTCCTTCGGGTTCTATTGAGACATGGGCAGACATGAAGCAACAATTTTTGCAGAGATTTTTCCCAGCTTCTAGAGCCACCCATCTTCGAAAGGAAATTTATGGAATCAGACAATTGAACGGGGAGTCATTATACGAGTATTGGGAGAGATTTAAGGAACTCGTTGCTAGCTACCCACATCATCAGTTCACGGAATCACTTTTGATCCAATATTTTTATGAGGGACTCTCGGGATGGATAGGCGTATGGTAGATGCAGCCAGTGGAGGAGCCTTAATTGATAAAACTCCAGATGAAGCTCAACATTTGATCTCCACCATGGCTGAAAATTATAGGCAGTATGGGTATCACACAGACAAAGGTGCTCCGAAGTGAACGAGGTAAGCACTAATGATTTGGCAGAAAAGCTTTCAGAATTAACTGTTTTTGTGCATCAATTGGCTGCAGGGCAAAGGCAAGAAACGATAGTTTGTGGGATATGCTCAAACATTGGACATCCAACGGATGCATGCCCCTCACTACAAGAAGGAGTAATGCCGAACGTGAACGCCGTAGGTGGATTTTTCGGGCAACCTCAACGGAGATATGATCCCAACTCTAATTTCTACAATCCGGGATGGAGAGACCACCCAAACTTCAGTTATAGAAATCAAGGCGAGCAATCGAAACCACACCAGCAGCCAATCAATCGAGTTGTCCCAGCACCTGGACAAACCCTATCTAAGCCACCAAATTCAGGTATGAGTCTAGAAGATATTGTTAAATCCCTTGCTCTTACAACTCAACAAATTCAACAGGACACCACGGCGGGTTTTCAACACTTGGGCAACCAAATCTCTCAACTCGCCACATCTGTTAGCAAGTTGGAGGCTCAAGCATCTGGAAAGCTACCATCTCAAACAGAAACAAATCCGAGGGAGAATGTGAGTGCAATAACACTTCGGAGTGGAAAAGAGCTTCAACCAACTAGGCCAACACCACGGAAAGCTGGGATTGAGAAAAATGCTCTTGACGACACTGACGCAACACATGATGAGGTAGAGTCTAATCTTATTCCACTTCCTTTATCTAACACTTGTGCTCTTCCATTTCCCTATAGGATGTCCAAATCTAAAGAGGAAGAGCATGAGAAGGAGATTCTAGACACCTTCAAGAAGGTGGAAATCAACATTCCGTTGTTGGATGCAATAAAGCAAATTCCAAAATATGCCAAATTTCTGAAGGAGTTATGCACCAACAAGAGGAAGTTGAAAGACAAAGAAAGGATCATCTTTGGTAAGAACGTATCAGCTGTTATCAATCGTAAATTGCCTGAAAAATGCAAGGACCCAGGTATGTTCACACTCCCATGCATAATTGGCAATAAACGAATTGAACGTGCTATGCTTGATTTAGGTGCATCCATTAATGTCATGCCGTATTCTGTTTATCAAGCATTGAACCTGAGTACCTTACAAGATACGAATGTAATAATTCAGTTAGCTGATCGTTCTTATGTGCGTCCCATGGGTCTAGTTGAAGATGTATTAGTAAAAGTGAATGATTTGTTGTTTCCTGTGGACTTTTACATTCTAAAGATGGGAGTAGAAGGTGTAAACAATCCTGCATCAATTTTGTTAGGAAGACCATTCATGAAAACTGCAAAAACTAAGATTGATGTAGATGAGGGTACTTTATCTGTAGAATTTGGTGGGGAAATTGTGAAGTTTAACATCTCTGAAGCTATGAAATATCCTAATGAACTGCAAGCTCTCTACCAAATTGATGTGATTGACTCAGTTGTGCATGATGTTGTGGAAGAAGAACTTGTTGGGACTGAATTGGATCTAATTATGGAGTTAGATGAAAATGACGTAGAGGATGATTTTGTGGAAACACTAAGTGAAGCATTGAGACCACCGTCACTTGACGAGTCGAACTACTCCACTACACATACTAAATGCTACCATCTGTTTTGCAGGCACCCAAGTTAGAACTCAAGCCTCTACCGGAGCATTTGAAGTACATCTATTTGGGAAACGAAGAAACATTACCGGCCATCATATCAAGTAAGTTGTCAAAGGAGCATGAAGAGAAGTTGGTCACACTCCTAAGGGAACATCGCACCGCGATAGGATGGACTTTAGCTGACATCAAGGGAATAAAGCCCGGCAATGTGTATGCATCGTATCTACTTGGAGGACAACACAAAGCCATCCCGTGAACCACAGAGAAGGCTCAACCCGACGCTAAAAGAAGTGGTAATGAAAGAAATTCTCAAACTCTTGGATGCAGGTATAATCTTTCCTATCTCTGATAGTGCATGGGTTAGCCCGGTGCATGTAGTGCCCAAGAAAACGGGTATGACAGTTGTGAAAAATCAAAACGGTGAGTTGGTACCAATGAGAGTGCAAAATGGTTGGCGCATGTGTATTGATTTTAGGCGACTAAATCTAGCAACACGCAAGGATCATTTCCCATTACCTTTCATTGACCAAATGTTAGAGCGACTTGCGGGAAAAGCTTACTTTTGTTTTCTTGATGGATTTTCAGGTTACTATCAAATTGCCATTGCTCAAAGAAGACCAAGAAAAGACAACTTTTACATGCCCATTCGGCACTTTCGCATTCAGGCGCATGCTTTTGGGTTATGTAACGCCCCAGGTACGTTTCAACGGTGCATGATGAGTATCTTTTCCGAGTACATTGAAAAATGCATCGAGGTGTTTATGGATGATTTTACTGTGTATGGGGGTTCATTTGATGAATGTTTGAGTCATCTTGCAAAAGTTCTTAGGAGATGCATTGAAACAAACTTGGTACTAAACTTTGAAAAATGTCATTTTATGGTAGACCAAGGCATTGTTTTAGGGCATGTAATTTCATCACGAGGCATTGAGGTAGATAAAGCAAAAGTTGATTTGATTGTGAACTTACCTTACCCTACAAGTGTTAGGGAAATACGCTCGTTCCTAGGACATGCAGGTTTTTATCGTAGATTCATCAAGGACTTTGCAAAAATTGCTCAACCGCTGTCTCAACTCTTACAAAAGGATGCAAATTTTGTGTTTGGTGGAGATTGTCAAGAAGCATTTGATGAGTTGAAACGAGCCCTGACTAGTGCACCCATTATCCAACCGCCAGATTGGAGTACTCCGTTTGAAATCATGTGTGATGCCAGCAATTATGCAGTAGGAGCTGTTCTTGGACAGAAGATCGAGAAAACACATCACGTGATCTATTATGCCTCAAAAACTTTGGATGCAGCACAGTGCAATTACTCGACTACTGAAAAGGAGCTTTTAGCCATTGTTTTTGCATTGGATAAATTTAGATCATACTTGCTTGGTTCTAAAATTGTGGTGTTTTCTGATCATGCAGCACTTAAACACTTGCTGTCCAAGAAGGAATCCAAACCTCGATTGATTAGATGGATCTTACTTCTCCAAGAGTTTGACCTCACAATCAAGGACCGCAAGGGGTCGGAGAACTTGGTAGCTGACCACCTGAGCCGATTGATAAGAGAGGAAGATGACACACCCATCTGCGACAGTTTTCCTGGTGAGCGTCTGTTTAAGATGCAAGGTATGGTTCCTTGGTACTCTGTCATTGTTAACTATTTGGTAGCTATACCTTACCCACTGATCTTAGTAGAGCTCAAAAGACAAAGTTAAAAGTGAGGCGAAATACTATGTGTGGGATGACCCTTATTTGTGGCGTTTCTGTTCAGATCAAGTTGTGAGGCGTTGTGTGCCCAATGATGAGTATAACTCGGTTCTAACTTTCTGCCATACTTTTGCATGTGGGGGTCATTTTGGTCCCAAGCGCACAACTAGGAAGGTTTTAGATTGTGGGATGTATTGGAACACCTTGTTTAAGGATGCTTATGAATTTTGTAAAAAATGTAATAAGTGCCAACGAACAGGAACCTTATCTCATAGAAACGAGATGCCACAAACCCCATTTTGATAGTTGAAATATTTGATGTATGGGGCGTAGATTTTATGGGTCCATTTCCGTCATCTTGTGGATTTTCATATATACTCTTAGCTGTGGATTATGTTTCAAAGTGGTGGAAGCAAAAGCCACCCGAACTGACGATTCTGCTGCTGTTATAGGTTTTGTGAAATCCCATATTTTCAATAGGTTTGGAGTCCCACGAGCAATCATCAGTGATCAAGGGAGCCATTTCTGCAATCGCGCAGTGGGAACCCTTTTCAAGAAGTATGGCGTCCACCACCGTGTGGCAACAGCCTATCATCCACAGACCAATGGCCAAGCTGAAGTGTCAAATCGTGAAGTGAAGTCCATTTTAGAGAAAACGGTAAGTCCCGGACGAAAGGATTGGAGTTTACGATTGGAGGATGCCTTGTGGGCGTATCGAACTGCCTATAAAACTCCAATAGGGATGTCCCCCTATCGTTTGGTTTTTGGAAAGGCATGTCACTTACCCGTGGAAATTGAACACAAGGCATATTGGGCAGTACAAAAATGTAATTTTGGGAAAAGCCGGAATGGAGCGGAAACTACAACTGCAAGAGTTAGAGGAGTTGCGCTTGGATGCATATGAGAACTCGAGAATTTATAAGGAAAAGACAAAGGCATTTCATGACAGTTTCATCTTGAGAAAACAGTTTGACATAGGACAAAAGGTCCTCCTATACAACTCTCGTCTGAAACTCATGCCAGGTAAATTGCGTTCTCGTTGGATTGGTCCGTTTGAGGTGTCTAATGTTTTTCCATATGGTGCAGTAGAAATTAAAAGCTTAGACACGGGGAAGACATTCAAAGTCAACGGCCATCGATTGAAGCCATTTCTTATGGGTGATAACATTGAAAGTTTTGTTGATATAGCTTTGGCACAACCTCCACAGTCTAACAAATGATGATGAGATCTTCCGTCGAGCATAACGACGTTAAATAATTGCGCTTGTTGGGAGGCAACCCAATTCGTCTATCTGCTTTCTTTCCATTTTTATTGTGTTTTTCTTTTGCATTTTTAGGATCTAAATTCCTTCCCTACGCAGGTTTGACCTCAACATAGGACGTGCTCACGTCCTATTAAAAGACAAAAGCAGCACACCCCAAGTCTATGTGCAACAGAGCCCACGATGAGATAAGGCGTGATCACGCCCTAACTCAAATCCGAATCTGTCGGATTTCATATCCTCTACAGACTTGCATCACTGACTTGTAGCTTTGTTAAGGCGTGATCACGCCTAAACGAGGATTCAACTCTGTCAATAGGAAAATTTTATTTTCGTTTTTCTTTTAGATATTTTTTTCTTCTTTTCCTTACTATATTATTATTATTATTATTATTATTTCTATTATTATTATTAGGATTAGTATTATTACAAAAAAAAAAAAAAAAAGAGAGAAAATAAAAAAGAAGACACTTAAGAACTTCTCACCCTTTCCCCCAAATCACAAATCCCTAACCCTAATCTCTTTTCTCCTTTCTCCTTTGCAGCAGCACAGCCCACCGCAGCCGTCCGCCGCAGCTGTCCACCACACCATCGCCGGCGTGTTTCCCTCCCCACCATGGTGCGGCCGAGATGACACCGGCATCCGTTTGAACACTTGGAGCGTTCTGTCGCATGGTTACATCGCAAACTTGATGCAGTGCTGACTAAGTTGGGGGGGTCTATACCCCCACCACCCGGAGCTTAATGACTTGCCTCACCACACGATTCAGGGATGTTCTCTACTCCTCTCTTACTTCTTATCTCCTTGTTACGTGTGGTTTTCTCTGCATACATTGAGGGCAATGTATGTACTTGGTGTGGGGGAGTGTAGTGAATGATATGACTGATATTTGAGTTTTTTTGTGTTGTGATTTGAGAAGTTTTGTGCTGATAATGATTAAATGGTTAGAGACATGATTTGTGCTTAATTTTCTTATAATTGATAGAGTATCAATCATGTTTATGTGAAAAAAAGAATTTTCTGTGAAGAAACGATTGGTTTTGAACTGAAATTTTGAAACACACAAACTTGTGCTTGAATTCATTATGTTTTGAGATGAAATGTGGGAATTACTCTGTGGCATAAACTATTCTCCCTAAATGTTGTCATGAATTCTCTCTGAAACTGATATGAATTTGTGGTTTAAGTTGAGATTAGTAGAAAGAGATGACACTAGTAGCATATAAAAATTGTGTGAAATGTGTTCCATTGACTGCATTAAACGAAAAATGTGCAAGAATCAACACTAAAGCCTTTGTGTGAGCTTTTGAGCCAAAGCACTTGCATTTAATAGTGCTCATACAATTCTTTGATTGAGGGCATCAAACTTAGTGTGTGCATTCTAGAACTTGCTTGTGTAATACATTTTGAGACCACATTTCTTGTGAATTGGTGTATGAAAGTGATAAGGGCATTTAGGGATAGCCAATTAACCTTGAAAAGAGCCTTCCAAATAAATTGACCATTAGAAAACTCTTTTGAGCCTTGGCCTTTCTTTTCTTGGTCGAACCACGTTACAAGCCGAATTATCCTTTTCTTGATTATTCCCTAAAAGAATTTTGAACCCATTCAAGAGGATGGTGACGATTGGGTTGCTTACAAGTGGCTATGAAAAAAACATGGAAGGAAATGGCTCAAGTAAGCCTAAAAGAGATTCGTAGTTTGCCAAAAAGAAAAATGGCACTGAGAATACCAAAAAAAAAAAAAAAAGAAGAAGAAAAAGAAAGGTGGAAGGGTGAAGAGAAATGATGAAAAAAAAAAAGAAAACAAAAAAAAAGAGAAGGGAAAATTCAGAAAAAGAGAGATAGTCAAAGAATTGAATTCTTTCACGCACGTGAGCCAGGATGAAGAAGAAAAATGAGTCGAGCAAAGCAAGCAATTAGCACCATCCTTTTGAACTCACAAGCCATAATTTGACCTCTTTTCTTGCCAAACCCTGTCCTAAGGCCCGTTACAACCATACTAAGACCCTTTGATTTATGCACTAATTTGCACTCTTTAGTGGTGGAGATTTGATTCACAAACAAGCCTATGGCAAATGACACTCTATTGTTTTGATTTGAGTGAGTACCAATGTCCTAAACACTTCTCGAGTGACATGAGTGATACCTTTGTGAGAGTGTTGAGACTTGTTTCTTTCGAGTTTGATATAGTCAATGGGATGCTTGTGTGACGAATGTGTGCTACTAGTGTATGTTCTCAACATTACTATCTCCTCCTAAACTGTGAAAACATTTTGGCTAAGGGATATTCTTGATTACATGAAGGGAAGTTTGGGGATTGACCACTTGAATAATTCATATGTTTTAGATCGAAACATGCTCGAGGACAAGCAAGGTTTTGGTGTGGGGAATTTGATATGATGTGTTTTATCCCTTAAATGCTTGCTTAATTCAAGTGCTTAAGAATGAAATTATTGCATTGATGATTGAATTATGCATCTTTTAGGTGGGTGATCGATATTAACCCCTTTGAAGAAAAAAAGAGCTAAAGAGGCCCCAAATGAAGTTGAAAATATTTCAAGGAAGATGAAACATAACAGATTTCAACATTCAATAGGGCGTGACCACGCCCTATTCAATCTTCAAAGCTGTCCACTGACGAGAGCACAAAACTGACTCCAACATCAGTTAAGGCGTGATCACGCCTTATTCCGTATTCAAAGCTGTATTGTGAAAGAAGCTATTTTGGAAAGATGTTGAAGGGGATTTCTTTCCTTGTTTATGAAGAAATCCGAAAATTGCTGAAGAAAATAAAAGAGAAAGAAGGGAAGACCACAAGGGTTTATCATCTAGAGCTTGGGAGCAAGGAAGGGACAGAAGTCGGCATCGTCGATTAGTTTTTCTATCTCCCTAGTTTATGTTTTCTTTTGTAATATTTGATTTGGCGACGAACATGTTGTGTGGCTAAATCTTCTTTTCTGATTCAAGGGAGACGTTGAACCCAATTATTATGTTTTGAGATCTTGGTTTTCATCTAATTTCACTAAGTATTTCTTGTCTTGATTTATATTTTATGGAATGATTATTATTGATAGATCTGACAATTCGATTCAATATTAATTGTTCTATTGCTATCCATGAATTCAGTGATCCGTAATTGTCATGAATGAGTGGTACAAGTAGCAAACAGGTTAATTATGTACTTTGCATGATTTATCTGTAGAGACAAGAAAACTAGGTTAAATGATTGCAGCTATCTCAATTATTTGATCTAGGTTCAACTGTTTTCATTAATGCACATGCTATTATCGAATTGATATGGAACGCTATCGTGCCCAGTCATGAGATAATAAGTTTTGACTTAGATGCTCGAGTCAAGTCAATTATAATAGGAAAACAGAATGTATTATGGCTATCCTAATAGATTTCAGAGTTGAATGCTTAATTGTGAAATTATTCTTATGTGATCGATGATGAACATAATGATTGGGTGACACAATTCCCTTGGATCGGAATTTTTATCTCTTGATTCCTTTCAATAATCTATCTTTGCTTTTTAGTCTAGTTCTATTAATTAGTATAATTCTCAATCCAAACCCCCCCCACCTTATTCGGTTAATCAACTGAGACTAAGAAATTAATTTGTAGTTCTCTAGGGATTCGACCTGGTTCCACTACTGCTACAGTTAGTGAATCAGTAATTAATTTTGACGGCTTCGACAACCGGTCAAAAAGTACAATTAAAAAAGACAAAATCACAAACAAATAATTGTGGGATGGTAATGTTAGATGCTTGTGATTTATGATATTGTTAGATGCCTGTGTTATTTTGGTTGTTTTTATTTTAATTTTTATTAGTAGGATAGTAATGATTTATGTTGTTGATTTTGAGATTTTTCAATATCATTTTGAGATGTTTTTAACATGTTTTTATTTTACAATATGTATATGTAACATTATTTTTGTCAAAATAACGAAGTGATGCATTTAGTGTAGTGGTAATGGTATTAAATTGTTTACACAAGGTCTGTGTACAAGTTTTTTAGTAGCTAAACAGTTGCTTAAGTTATAAGTGTTAAGTATTATTTATTTAAAAAAATAATCAAATAGTGGATTTGGTTTTGTGGTAAAAGCGGCAACACTTTTCCTCAACTGCTTGGGTTCAAAACCCTTAGGCAGCAAAAATAATCCTTCTCTTTTTTTTTTTTTTTTTTTTGTTGAAAATTTCATTAGTTTTAACGAAAACTTAACGGGAGGGACAAAAAATGATGAAATATATAAACTTGAGGAACTAAGTCCAATGAGGGTCCAAAAGTAAATAAGTGGCATCGTTGAGGGCAGTGGCGGAGCCAGAAAAGTAGTTTAGCCCTATCATAATTTAATTAATTAATTTAAATAAATTAAATTCTTCAAACATCACCATAAAAAAAAAGAGAGAAACATGATAATATGAAAAAGTAAGTGATATCATAATATTACTAATTGTATATATTTAGTGATAATAAATTTTTGTTTATCTCAATAATGAATTTTATAATTTCAATAGTGATTATTGTTTTTCATGATTTAGTTTAATATTAGTAAAAATTAGTAACATAAAATAACGTATAAAGTTGTCACTACAGAGAATTAGAAACATATATAAAAGTTACCTTGTGAGAATAAATGATTTATCATTATTTTATTATTATTTAGCTGTCGATGTAGAAACATCACTAATTATTTATAGTGATAACTTCATGCACAATTCTTCACACTAATAATTATGTAATGACAAGATAAAAAAATATTATCACTTAATATATTTTTTCAGCTACAATTTTAAAATTATCACTTATATTTTGTTACTAATATTATATTTCGTTGTAGTGAGTTTTAAATTTATAAAATAATAATTACAAATTAAATATAGCATATAATGGTAATATAATTAATAAAAATGATAGAAAGTATAATTTTTTTTTGAGTGGGGGGCGGCCAAGCCCTGTCGGCCGCTAGGGCCAGACAGGGGATGGTTTCGCCCGTGATTGAGGGACCAAAAATGATGTTTACCCATCAAAACATCATTCATATTGAGATGCCGTTTTCACAAATATAAATGTGAACTAAGTTAGTTGTCTATAATCATTATCTTGACAACGAATCAAAGGTAGATGTAATAAATAAAGCATGAACGGCTTCGAAGCCTCATCGTCCCATACTCATCCTCCATACCTTCAATAAAAGATCGAATTACGATTTCCCCATTACTCGAAAAATTATAAATATACTTATTTAAAAGAAA
>JACGWL010000803.1:0-57538 GCA_034509725.1 Sesamum angolense
ATATATTTAGAGATTATAATCATGGAGAAGTTATATAACAGTAGCGGGTGCGAGTCATGTGTATACGAGATGGAAGATATATTTTTATCAAAAAAGTTTAATTTTTTATTTTAATAATTATATTAAATTATTTAAATTTAAGTATAATTTAATTTAATATTTTTTAACTCAATAATAATTTAAATTATTATTATATATATTTTTATAATTATTAATATTTATATTTTTAGAGGAAGAGAAATACAAAAAAAAGATAATTTAAAGTCATTTGACTATAGTGATTTTAGATACATATAGGGGTATTTTAGTCAATAAAGACCAAGAAATGTCAAATACGCAAAAAACCAAGTCCAAACGCACTTCAGGTGCGTGTATCCACCTTCCGTTAGTTTCTAACAGAATGGGGTTTTTTTGCTGAGTTTATTAAAACAAGGGTTTTTTAGCTTTTTCAACAAAAACAGGGGGGTAAAATGCATTTTAGCCAAAAAATTAGAAAAAAAATCTATATTAACCTTTGATTGACTTATAGCATATTAAATAAACTTTTTTCGAACTAAATTACCCTTATAACAGTGAATATATACGTCATAAGATACACTAAAGCGTGAAGACGTATGAGGGTAATTTGGTTATAAAAATATATATTTGACCTGTAATAAATCAATAATAAGTCAATTAAGGATTAATATAGAATTTTTTTCTGACTTTTTTGTTATTATCAATTAATTTGGTGAATTTTAACTAACGGAGGGACTTATTTGTTAGATGAAAGCAAACCTCAGATGTGTTAGATGTAATTTCCCAAACCATATAAGATCTACATGTAACTACACCAAACGTCGAAAAAGGGGAGTGTAATTATCCCTATTTAATATTTGGACTCGTTATGAAACGCTTTAGTTTGGTGTTTTTAGTTCATTTGGGCCCTTCCTAAATGCAAGTCAAACACTCACTTCATTTCAACTTCAAGTAGAAGGAACCCTACCCAAATCTTGTTTCCAAACCCATCGTCCCTTACAAGCCTTTTCTCTCCTTCGTTGTGTAAAAGTCGTTTGCCAGCAGCCTTGTACAGTAAGTAAAGTTCCGATGGTGGAGATCCATTTGACGTCCATTTTCTCTCTCTTCGTAGATCGACAGAAGAACCTTCTGAATGCCTTTCAGCGCTGCAGCTACATCGTTATATTCTTCACATCCTTGCAAGAATCTCTATACCACGGATAGTTCAAAGTATCGGCCGATACGTATCCGGATCGGCCAGTGCCGATCCGATAAAAATGTCCGATACCCTATATTATCAGAGATGATTTGGTATCGCCGATAATATCCGATATCATCCGATATTATCACCGATACAATGATATTATCGCTCGTATCCGATATTATCGCTGACAATATCCGATTTTATCGGCAAAAAAAAAGAAATTTTCTTCCCAAAATTCATAGCCTTTTTTTTAAATTCTCTCCAATACACTTTGAAATCCTTTCTAAAACACTTTGAAATTCAATAATGCATAAGTTGTTTTGTAGTTTATTTTGGTCATTTAAAGTGTCGGAAATATGAATTCTAGTTTTCTGTTGGAACTTATATAGTCGATATAAAGAAAATTAATTTGAGAATATTTGTGTCCACTTAAAATATGTTTGGATAATGTTAGCTAATTTGTTGTATGGATTTAATATGAAATTGGTTGATGACATCAAGCTTGGAGACGCCGAGAAAGTGTATAAACTTACTAAACATCCTAAAAAGCGTCTTGTCATTATTGTGGGACCTAGGCAATTTTGACAGAGCTTTTACTGAATTATCATTGATTTGAGAAATAAATATAGACAAGAGAACCCTGATGCAATGTATTTCATGTGCTTATATTTTAGTTTTATATATATATATATATATATATATATATATATATATTAATTTCTTAAGCACTTCTATGATTAATTTAACAATACTTGATACCATAAAGTTTTGTTTAATATTAAATAGTAATTGTGATACTTATAAGTTTTATAATTTTACTAATTTTTTTAGAATTTTTTAATTATATAATATATTTGCTTCGTATCGCCCGATAATATCCCGATATGCCGCGACCGATGTGGAACAATACCCGCCTATATTATCACCAATACCGCGACTTTGAACCATGATACCACCTATCCATATATATATATATATCATATTTGGGTTATTTCACTGTTCCAAAAAGTTCGCACCGTCGTCTTCTCTTCCTCCATCGTTTGACCAACCCATGATCGCGGACCACTACCATTCGACTCCCCTCGTGAAGGTGAACATGTCCATACCACTTTCATCCTTTTTTGATCTAGATTTCAACATTTGGGCTCACATCCTTATGCCAAAATCTTACTTTTGAATCTACTAGATAGAGACATTCTCACTTTTGGTCTCGAGCTTTATGGGCTCAATATTTTTTGTCATAAAATCCTAATTTTTTAACAGAGTTAGTCCTGTTCCATTAACAATTAATGGAAAATGGCACGTGACTTAGTCAATTGTTAGCTTCCGGAAAAAAACGCCCTTCAGGTATGTGTTCAGTTTTTGAAGGGAAAAAATGGCGATAAAAAATATTTTTTTGCTATTTATATATGTAATAGCCCACAAATATTTTCCTCTTTTTTTCATCACTCTATTTTTAAAGCAATAGGCCAAAGATGTAACAAACGTCTCAAAATATTTCAAATATTAAATGTTATTGTCACATGCTACTCATTTGAAGAAATTCAAAAATTGCGTCGAAGAAATAAAATTTTGGTTTCTGCAATAGTCAGGTTTTTTTTTGTTATATATGTATGTTGGTAGTTTGAACAATTCGGTTATTATGTATTATTTGATGGCTTAAATGCATAAAAGCCCCCATATTTTAAAATTCAACTAAAAACCCATTCCTATTTTAAGATAGGTTGAAAATCCGTTATGCTTTTACTTACAATATATGTTTTCTTATTTTAATGCTGTTGGATTTTTTTTGAATGAATAAAAGCTGTAGATTTGATCAATTCATCATAACTGTTGATATTAAAAAATTGAAGGGTTAGATTTAGTAAATTTATAAATTGTAAAAATATTTTTTAATATTATAAAATTATTTTATTTAATATAAATAAAATATAAAATAAAAATATTAAATTATTATTTTATTTAACTGTCCCCCTGCCTACCCCCTTTTCTCCACCCATTCGCTGCCTACCGCCCCCCTCCCCCTCGTTGCCTACCGCCTACTCCCCCCCCTCCCGCACAGCGATATCGTCCGAACAAAGGCTCTAGGCAGCGTCGCCAAGACCAGCGAATTTGGGCGTGGCGTCATCGTCACCCAGAGCTGTTCTAGGCAACAGCAATGCCGTGCCCATATTCGAGGGCGATGGCGGAGGTGGGGGCGGGGCATCGGTTGTCGTCTTCCTCACGTCTTTCACACATCTCTTATTCTGTAAATCATCTTAATCACTCTCTAAATACTCTCTAAGCATTCTACAAATACATTATCACGTGTTCATACACTTCTACACTTATATTATTCATCATATCAAGATTTATATCACATTTATCTACTTTTTTATCTTCATATTTTTGAAAATCCAATACTAACTTGGACGTCGAAGTGCTAACCCCGGTTTTGCAGGTCCCCCCTTCAGGATTTGCATTCACTTCGGCCTAAGCCTCGAACGACTGTCCAAATCTATTGGACCCGTGCGTTTTTGAAACACATCAATATTAATGAACATAAAAATAAACTTTACTATATTATTATTTTTAATGTAATTTTTTTAATTTTTTGGTATTTTATATTTAATATAAATATATTTTTTAAAAAGTTGAACTAAAAAATGATAGTGTATATAAATATGTATAAAAAATATATTTTATTTTTTGGTATTTGTAAAAAATTTTGAAATAACAAGTAATAATGTATAATTTTATAATATAAGAAATTTATATAATTCATTTAATATTTTTAAGTATATAATATTTAAATTAGTTAATAATGTATAATTTCTATTATTAATTAGGGTTAAAAGCATACACCCCCCCCAACCTTTGGCGCGTTTTGCACTTTGCCCCCCAACCGTTTTTTTTTTACAAGTCACCCCCCAACCTTTGTATTTTATAGCACATAACTTATTTTTTCATTTTCAGGCGAATCTTGAGGGAATATTCCATTGGGTGTACCACACGCGACTTAGGGCGAGTCATTAGATGGGCAAAACAGTAATTACCCCACACCCACCTGAGTTTCACGTGAGGAGATTAAAAAACCCTCAAATCGATTTTGAGGTAAAAAAACCTAATTTCACCCCCAAATCATTTTTTTCACTGCGTTTGGCAAGCTTCTTCGATACTGAAGAAGAAATATTTTTCTGCCATGGGTTGGAGATTGTGTTTTTTTCACCCCCCACAACCACTTCTCCTTCTTTCTTCTTTTTTCTCTTCATCTTCAAGACGGTTGATCCTTCTAAGTAGGCTCGGGATAATTTGTCGCGAACGCTCACACATTGGAGATCAAGCCAAGAAAAAAAGCTGCAACCTCCCACTTGCTACACACCAGGTTTCTGAAACAACAAAAAATTCATAAGAAAAAAAATTTCTCCTTCCGTCAGTTTTTCCTTCAATGAAATTGCACTTACCCGGAATTTATCACAAATAGTGTATCTTCGGCCTGGATTCAAATCTGTCCATGACGTTTTCTTCACTGATCGACGCCCACAGTAGCAGTTGTCTTCCATTTCTCTTAATCCTCCGTCAAGTCGTTGTGTGTATGAAGAAATTAGGGCAAATGATTTGGACTTTCATTTTATTAGTTAATTTGGGAGGGATAAGGTGAATTACTTAAATATCCTTTGAGAAGACAACTATAAGTCGCGTCTGGTACACCCAATGGAATATTCCCTCAAGATTCGCCTGAAAATGAAAAAATAAGTTATGTGCTATAAAATACAAAGGTTGGGGGGTGACTTGTAAAAAAAAAAAACGGTTGGGGGACAAAGTGCAAAACGCGCCAAAGGTTGGGGGGTGTCTGCTTTTAACCCTATTAATTAATATCCATATTTGTTAAGATATTTAAATTTTGTATTGTGATTTTTTAATTTAAATTATTAAATTTAAAAAAATTATATAATTTTTTCAAAATTTTAAACAAAATACATTTAAAAGAAATTTTAAATTTTTTAGAGAGATGAAAAAAAAAATACTCAAAACAAGTAAAAAAATGCCTAAAAACTATTATATAGTCATATAGGTCATTTTAGCCATAATAACATCAAAAAATCATACAAGGATGCAAAAGCAGTCCCCAAATTGCACCACTCACACGTGCGGTGTACGCTCTGTGAAATCCCAACGGTAGGAAGAACTTTTGCAGGGTTTTATAAAATACGATTTTTCTTTATTTTGCCTATTTTTAAATTATAAGATTTTTTTAATTAATTTAAAAAAATACAGGAGCTAAAAAGAAATTTAGCCTAATTAAATAGATGAACATTAATACGATGATGGATTCAAACTCATTACCTCGGAGACCCATGTAAACTAGATTTTGTTGGTTAAGATCAATTAATTAAAAAAACACAAATGTGAAATCAAGAAGAATATTATTATTTAATTTAATTTAGGTTTTATTGCACTTTTGGTCCTGTTGGATAGGGTCATTCTCAGTTTTAGTCCCATGCTTTGTTTGGTCGACATATATAGTCCTAAAGTTTACAGGAATTTTGACAGTATTAGTCGCAAACTTAAAACATTTTGGTTTTCTTCTTTAATGCTCGGAATTGGCCCATCATGCTTCCGAAATAAATTAAACTGCCATAAATTTGTACCTTTTTTCAACCGCCTTGTCACCGGGTATTCCAAGCTCTCGATTTTACGGACTTCCTCCAACCACACAACCGCAGCAGATGGTTCGCAGATGCTTGGCTCCTTCAGCAACACACAGCACAACCCTATTTCGTTTTCCTACCTTAGGTGTAGAAGATACTCCGATACAACAACTTAATAGAATTTTGAACAACAATTTGGAAAGAAGCCTTTCTTTATTGAAGAAATATAGGAAATATTACATAGACTATTTCCTCCGTTGGAGGAGACAACTGTTTAGCCTCTCATGGTATTGAGGGCCAGACTCTTTGGGGAACCCCCATGAACTAAGAACTGGAAAAAAATTACAAAGATAGACACTTGAATGTTATGCTTTGAAGAGTAGGGGAAAAATATTTGATAATCCCTTTCTGCTTCGCTGCTTCCTTATTTATAGCCATCCGCGGACTTCAAGTGCGGATTTCAAACTTGTTTTGATGACGTCGTCCGCGTTCGTCATCCAAATGACGTCATTGCTTCCGTCATCGTCCTTTCCAGCTGTATTCCATAATGGCTTGTTGGCCATTTAATTGCTAGCTGGCTCTGACTGTAAGCTTTTGTCGTTTTCTGCCGACAGTCTTCTTTTTGAATTTTTACATCCTTCGATTTTTACTTGTTCTTGTAAAAATCTTCCTTTTACCTTTGTCCGGGTTCGGTTTCGGGTTTCTTTTGGGTCACCCGTATCTTTGTGCCGAACAGTGGTTTTTCCTGTTTCTCACAGCAAGGGCATACATGGTTATGCCATTGCCCAACATGCAACATGTTGCATGCCTTCATCCTTGTCGACTCTGTTGCAGGCAGCT
Organism: Sesamum angolense; assembly: GCA_034509725.1. Taxonomy (NCBI): domain Eukaryota; kingdom Viridiplantae; phylum Streptophyta; class Magnoliopsida; order Lamiales; family Pedaliaceae; genus Sesamum; species Sesamum angolense. The sequence continues at coordinate 6,673 of JACGWL010000803.1, forward strand.
TGTTTCCCATATAAGCATTCTCTTCTTTTTCGAACATGCTTTCTGCAAACTCAGTGCTCTTTCCGTCATGAGTTTAACAGGAATAATCCATTCACCTTGTTGGAGAAGATTTTGAATGGATACTTGACTTTGTCCATCTCGGTGAGACAGACCCATAAACCCCAAGCTCTTCTGGTGGAAATATCGTCTTCGCTAATAGCTGACACCAGTGGAGCTTCTTCTGTGTAGCTTTGATTCTGTTGAAAGCCACCATGTCTGGTCTCTGTAGCTTGATGAAATGAACGCTGGATGAGACCCTTTTCCTGCCATCTCTGGAGCTGCTGAAATGAATTTTAGCTCCAAGATATCTCCTCTCTTAAGTGGGGATTGTTCTGCCATGAATCATAAACCGCCCCACTAATCCATTCCGGTAATTTGGAGATTTCCGGAAAACTTGGTGACATAGTATGAACTGAAGCCAGAGCTCCAAACTCATACCATTCTCGAACTTCTTCCGGTTTTGATCCTTCCATCATCCAGACCCTATTGTATTTTCCAGTGGTCTCGATAATGGTCTTGCTTGGGTTGACACCTTTGGGAAATTAATTTTTCCCACATCCTTTGATATACCTACCAAGCAGAAGAAGATGAAGAAGATAATTCATTAGTATTAGTCTTAGAAGTGCCTGTCATTGGCCTAAGACTAATCTCTCCCTCTTTAACCCCAGAGGTGCTGGGTTGACTCGAATCATCAGGGTTTTCACTCCCTGTGACTCGTCCGTCGCCGTTTCACCAGAATCTGATGATGGCCTTGTGCAAGCAGTACTTGAATCTGCCGCTACAGTTTAGAGTCATGTACTCTAAGTGCAGTTTTAGAGCCCTGCCTCTCTCAACTCGCGAGTCATCACGAGGGCGATGCCTTTCGAATTGGTTCTAGTAGAGTTCCATAGCGCCGTTGAAGCTACCAAGGAACTCCTGATATTTGTCTGGACTTTGTCCAGATCAGCTCTTTGGACTTGTCCGGCTACTTGGGCGTTAACCGCTAACCGTCCAAATTCTCGGTCAAGCTCCTCGAGGTTCTCTCTGAGGTGCCTGAGTCTAAGCATGACGGAGTTTGCTTCAAATCCCTCCATCTCTCGTCAGGAAATCTGCAAGAACATTTTCATGAGATTTAATAACGACAATATTATAACAATAATATTGGCATTCAGCTTGCCATCGGATAATACGAGCTTTCTCAATTTTTGATTCCAGTTTATTTTTCAGGAAAGCTTTAACATTAGTATTATCAACTTTCAAGGTAAATTCTTTGGCTAGTAAAAACAAAGGCCATTTCTTAAACGCCTTCCAAACCGCAAAGAATTCTTTCTCGTTGATATGCCACACTTGGGCCTGTTGTTCAGTGAACAACCCTCCTGTGTCTCTACAAGGTTCTTCCCCTGTAGTAGTCTTCTGAGCACTGCTGCCCATCTGTAATCATTGGCATCTGTGTAGACTACCAATTCATCCTCGTCCTGCGGTATTGCAAGCTTTGGCATCGAAATCACCACGCTTGCTGCGAAAATTTATAGGCATTATTCTATTAAATGCCTTTTCTCTTCGCAGAACCTGTATCTCATTACCACAGTTAGTAGTAAAGATTAACAGATTCTCTGATTATCCTGCATATATCTTGCAAATGTTTGAATAAAATTATTACCCAGCAAGATATCAGCACCTGTATCATGAAAGTAAATGGGAGGTGTTTTTACCTGAACCAGGGCGTTCCAAATGCTCCCCCGATCATGATTTTAGCCTCTCGAATCCCTGTATTGAGTATTAGGATTTTTTGTGAAAAATCCCTTCCTGCAATAACAGGTAAGGTTTCCCTTGCTTCCTTAGGGAAAACTCCGGGTTTTGCTGTGCAAATTCCTGATCCGAAGTCAATATAAGCTGCAAAATATTCTGTCTTATATTGATCATATAACATACCAACAGATATGTATATAGAAAAGGGGCTTGTCATTCAATCCTTATGGTTACACCATCAAGACTGAACTCCATACCTTTACCTTTTCTTCCCCATGGTTTATGATCTTCGAGGAAACTTAACCCCAAAGTCATACACCCATTTTCTCTTCCTACGACACCTGCAACTAGAAATTCATGGCCTGCTATTTCTAACATGCCTTCATATCTACCAATAACAGGTTGCTGCAAATGATATAAATCATCACAAGGAAAAAAAATTTCATTCTTAGTGATGTCAAATATAACTTATATTTATTTCCATCCTTCAGGGCATTTAAGTTTTACGTTATCTACCCTAATCTCTTGAGGAGTTAAGACTCTTGCTAAGTCTTTCTCTTTTCCTTTGTAGCCTGTTATCCTATCTTCCAAAAAGGACATTCTGCTACTATACTCAATCCTAGAGCTCATTGTTCGATCTAAGACTGGGTGATCTTTTATTATGATATCGACACCACCAATTCTAGGTATCCTAATTGGATTTGGTGCCATTACCTTAGCAAATTCCTTGAAAATGCTAGGAATCTCAATATACTCTTTCCTGAGGAATAAATTCGAATGATGTGTATTGGAAAGGGCATAAGCAATTCTATAAGTTATAGAATATGGTCTATTTCCTTCTTTCATAAGATCTTTTCTTTTAAAATCCTGATGAAGGGTTAAGACTCTACTGAAATCTTGGTCTGCTAGGTTGTATGCAATCCTAGGATGAATATCAAACATCAATTTTCCTGCATACAAATTACCTATCATTGTCCAAGACAACCATCTCTTAAGTTATTGATTCTTCTATCCATTATTGATAAATGTATTTCTGAATCAATTCATTCCTTAAAAGTTGCTTTTATTACTACTTCAATAGTTCCTATGTGGATCCATTTCATAGTAACAGCAATCTCTTCTCTAAGCCTACTTAATTCTTCAAGAATTTCTTCTTTAGGAATAAGCTGCATTTCCATCACATTACCAGTAAATTCCATGGGAATAGCGAACTCACCTGAACTTACTTTGTAGATTATGTGATGTTTCATCTGGTTTAGTCCTATCTGGTTGAGGACTTTACCAATTCCTCCAATTCTGAATCCATCATATGGACTGAGGTTGGAATCTTGACGCATGATTCTTTTCATGGTTTTGTTTGACACCGTCATTCTGAAAAAGAATCCTGACAGGCTTTCAGAGGTCTGAAGCCTATCTCCCTCATCGTGACTATTCTGACTCGGTTGAAGATCCATCCGACTCAGTCACCATTTCCTCCTCATAGACACTTTCGTCTGAAGGAAGATCTTCAAATTGGTATATCGGTACCAATTCACCATAGTAGACCGCATCTAATATGTCATCCGTGGCTTCGAATTTTCTGATTTCACCACGTTTCTGCGGGCAGTCTGGAGCGATATGTCCTCTTGCTCCACATGTCCAGCAGTTGCAATCCTTGAAACTTTCATTAGTCCGGGTATGGGCCCGTCTGAAAGTTCTCCTTGTAGGGGTTCTTCTGTGGATCTTGTCTCTGTTCGCCTAGATCCTTGGGATGAAACCCTTGTTGGTCCACTCCTTTGCCCAGATTTGTATGTTCTGGCTTTGGTTTTGGACCACCATGATCTTCGCCTGAAAGGAGTTCTTTTGGAATTCCTGGAGTATAGATCACTCCTGTATTTCCTCCTTTTTCTTGGCTCCCCTGATTCTCCTATAACAGTAGGAAAATCATTATTATCGCAACAGAGAGGAGTTCGTTTAATTGTACCTCTCAGTCGTTTCATGTTTTTCTGGATGGATGCTTGATAACACCAATCCTTCAACTTGTCTTTGAGAAAAGACATCCTCCTTGCTACTGAATCCATATGTCCCTCAGGTACTTTGTATGATTGGATCAACATTTCCCTCCATGGACTGCAGATTTTCGCAAAGAACATTGGAGCTGCAACATCCACTGCTACTCCACTTTGAAAGAAATACTTACGAAACCAATAGATATATTCATCTACTGCGCAAATACTTCTTAATTCAAGGCTGAAAAGTGCTTGTGCATATTCTCTAGCCTTTTCTGTTCTACTTCCTTCGAAGTAACCATCTCCGATGAAGTGAATCTTGATAAGCCTTCCTAGCCGATCTGCTATTGCACTCTTGGAATCTCCAGCAAGGATACTGGCTTTAGTATCGGCTGGGTATTGTCCATCCGATCTTCACAGAACCCTCTAAGCTCAACTCACTAATTTGATGAAGTTTTCTTTGTCGAGTTCTAAGGTAGTTGCCGCAATCTTTATGGCTGCTACCCATTCATCTATCAGCTTCTCCATGTTTCGGAAGTCGATAACATCCAGGTTTAGTACAGCACCATATGGATGCAAGGGCTGAAGCATGGTTCTCGCCCAAGGTGTATTCTCCGTGCTCTTCTAGGATTTCTTCCTGGATTCTCTCGAAGTCTGGTTCCCACAAACGTTGGTGTTGCGTTGGTGTGGAAATCTGCACTTTCCCTCATCGGTGATCTTGTGAGTCTTTGGCTTCGGGATCTCCTTCGCTTTCCCTTCTGATGTAGAAGAGGTACCGTCCCAAGGGCATCCCTGATCCTTTCTTGTCTAGATATGGATGATTCAGGTTTGTCCTTTGGTTTCTTTTCAGATCTGCAACTTCGGTCTTCAGATCTGTAAGATTCTTGTGTAGATCTGGGAGGATCTTAAGAATCTCGTCCATCTTGTGGCACAAGGAGTCTACTTTCATAGGTACGTTGGATAACCTATGTCCATAGTCTTGAACCGTCTTCTGGATTTCCCTCAGATCTTGAGAGATTTTCGAGGTATCGGCCTCTATTTCTTTCCAATTAACACCTCTAATCATAATTTTTAGAGAGATATTGGTGTAGGTATTGACCTTTTCCGTTCCTCCGGGCTGGAATTGGTCCGTTGATCTCAGTGGTCTGCAAACGCTTCACCACCTGTCCTGGAACTTCCAGTAGGACTCGGAGATGTCTAGGTCCTCTTGGATCAAACTCCGGGTTTATCTCTATTGGATCCCCGTTTTGTGGTTCCTCGGGAGTCCGAGGAGCTGCTTTCATCTTACATGGACCTTTGTATGGACCATGGTCGCGTTTCCAAAGAATTTCCCGAAGGACATCCTTTCTCTGTTTTTCCAGAATCTGGAAATATTCCCTGTTGTCATTGTAACTCGAACTTTCGTTCGGTTCCATTGTCTCTTAAAGGTCTCCTCCGTTAGTGGAAAAATATCTAAATATAATATCAACCATATATTTTTTCAATAAACCTAGGCTCTGATACCATTCTAGCCGAGCAGTAAAAAAACAGCAAAAGTGTCACTCATTTTAGATACGTTGGCGTTGTATCCTCTTCGATCTCAGATCTAAGAATTCCTTTTCAGGATGAACTTAGTAACTGAACAGATCGTAAGGTCTTCCAGCCTAATATATCTATTAAGAGTTTCACAAAGTTTTTTCAAAATGAGAAGAGGGGACCAAAATTGCAAATTTGGCATAAATTAGAGGACCAAATCTGTTAGCCCGAAAAGCAGAGGACCAAAAGTGAGACCCCCCTAATCCTATGGGACTATAAGTGCAATTACCCCTTTAATTTAATATATGATCTGCCTTTTTGTCCTGATCCCTTTTCAATTCCAACGGCTACTTGTCCTCCCCCCTCCCACCCCCCACCCCAACTCGCACCACATAAATCTCTGTTTTTCAGCAGAGGAAGAAACCCACAACAACTTCCCCTTCTCCACAACCGAATCTCCAGCCATGTCTCCAATCTCCAGCGATGGAGCTCCACTTCCACTGGCGATGGTGATCGAGTATCTCGAATCGTCCATGTCGACAGAGCTCCTCGGCAAGTTCCCAGACAATTCTGCCTTCGATTTCAACTACGCCCAGAGCTCCATTTGGTCCCCCCTGCTGCCCCGGCCACCGCGCGACTCCGTCTCCGGCGACCTTGATCTCTCCAGGAAGCTGTCGTTTAGTGACGGTGGTGGAGTGGGGTTCCTGGAAAATACCAAGAAAATTGCTGCCAGGATCAAGCGGAAATTCACCGATGCTGTGCTTCAGAATATCAGCAGATGCCGGAAGATGAAGAGGAGAAAGAGGAAGTCCTTCGGCTTTTCTCCGGTCCCATCTTCTTCCCGTCGGTTGTCTTCCTCTTCCCCGAGTCCAAAGGTACTAATTTTGCTCTTTGTTTTTTTTTTTTTTTTTTTTTTTTTTCATTCAGGAATTTGATCAAACAGATATGCTGTTAGAGTTATCTGCTGATTGTTGTGCAATGAGTCATTGCTAGTTTCAGTTGAAAGGTGTTTGATTGATGTTTTTTATTTTTATTTTTTTTATATATTATAAGATATTTTTGAGCTTATAAAATATTAAATTTTGATTTTCGATGAATTTATTTAGGTGTTAGAAGGTTAATTGGCCTATTTAGGAAAATTCGATGAGTTCTACATTTAATTGTATTATCATTAATAATAGCGAATAATACGGGATTTTTCTTCGATACCATGATATTATCTGCCATATTGAAATATTATTTACACTAATATCCAATAATCGATAACATCATATTATTTGATAACAGGATCTACACTTTTTTTGTAATATAATTTTTATTAGCGATGATTACATTTTTCTTTAGTTTGGTGTAATTATACGTAGATATTCTGTAGTTTGGGAAATTTAGTGTAACACTCTTGAAGTTTGCTTCCGTCTAACAAATAAGTTCATCTGTTAGTCAAAATTCACCGAATTTGCTGATATTAACAAAAATATTGAAAAAAAATCTACATTTACTTCGAATTGACTTATTACTGACTTAGAACAGGTTAAATAATTTTTTTATGAAAATACTCATATGTCTTCACTCTTAATGCATGTGAGGATGTATATCTTCACCGTTATAAGGGTAGTTTAGTTCCAAAAAATTATTTGATTTAAGTCAATTAAGGGTAAATATCAACTTTTATTTAGTCTTTTTTTCTTTAATATCAGCAAATTTAGTGAATTTTGGCTAATGAGGAGACTTGTTTGTTAGATGGAAGAAAACCTCAAGGGTGCTAGATGTCATTTTTTAAACCATAGCAGGTGTACGTATGATTCCACTAAATTTCAAGAGAGGAGAGTGTATTTAATATTTTCAAATATATTTTATTATTTTTGCAGTAATTGAATCAGACTCGTTTATACAATGTTTTAAAGACTGTTTAAATAGCTTATAAGTTGATATAATGGGTGTTGTGTGGGTGCAGGCATGGGCTAAAGTGATGAAAGCAGCTGCTAAGCATTTCAAGAAGAAGAAAAACAAGAAGAAAGACTCAAACCTTCATTTGGATGATCTCTCCAACTACTTCACGGATGGCAACTTGTGAGTTCTCATATGCAATCTCCATCCGCCATTCCTCTGAACTTTCTGAGTTCTGCTGCTGCTCTTCGTTGCGTTGATCGATCGATCGATCACCGTATGTTGTCAAGAATTCCAGTTCTTGATTTTTTCTGTTTTATGATAAACTCTTTACGCATATTTTTTCATCACGCGTTACTTCTGATCTTTTGCGATAACTCCTAAAATGTATCTGACATGATCAATGTGATGTTGGTTCCATCGAATCTATGGATGAATGGACACGGGTATCGCGATATTGAAGTCTCAAAGATTTAAAATACGATACAGTACTGACACGATAATAATATATATTTTATTTTATGTATATTTTCATAAAATTAAAATATGTAATTTGACACCATAAAATAAAAAGTAAAAATTAATATGAAAATGTCTTTAGTCTAATTAAATTCTTAGTTCCAAGTACATGATTTTAAAAATATACATAATTAATTTATTATTATAAGCAAATAGAACTTGATAGATTCAGGCTTTTTTTCTGGTGAGTTCCTTTGAAGAAGGAAGATTAAAAAGAAATAAAATAAATAGGAAGGAAACAAGAAAAAAAAAAAAAAAAAAAAAGGTGCTTCCGCAATATCTCGGAGTGAGGACTCAATTATTTTTTTATTATAAAAAAAAGAAAATTAACGAAAAAAATATTTTTTTAAATAAATTAACTTTTTTATTAGTTTGAAACCGCGACTCGGCATTTTTTAATTTTTTTAAAATTCGAGTTGCGGACTGAAACCGCGACTCGGTTTTTTTTTTTAAATTATATTTATATATTAATTATATTTAATGTAATAATTTATATTAACGTATTTAAATTATATAAATTTATGTTATAATTTATATTTTACGTATTAATTATATTTATATAAATTGCATTATTACAAATTTAAATAATCACAATAAATTATAATGTTAAAAAATTGTATTAATTAAAAAATACAAATATTATCAACAATCCTCCTCTGACATATTTTCTTGTATTGAAGAATCTCCCTGTTGTTGGGCTTCTTGCCTTGCTCGCGTTTGCCGCCAATCCATCTCATTATGAATACGTGTTGTTTGATTTTGACCAGGACGTGTGGAAATACGGATAGTAGGGTCGTGGACCAACTGCATGCAGTATATAGGTTTCGCACCAGAAGAGGGAGCGTTGAACGGTTCACGGTTGTAGGTTAAGGCCATCATATCTCATATATCACATGTCCACATCACTCCCGACACTCCAAACCTTACTGTTGTACAGTATGCGCGTGCTGCTGCATTGCTCCTGCTGGGTGGAACGATGTGTCCTGATTCATCAGGAAACTTGGTATCGCTACTATATATTGCAAAATTAGAGGATATAGTGGCAGCCAGGAACTACAGTTGGGGCAGTATTGCCCTGGCATTTTTATACCGTGAATTATATAATGCCAGCGAAAAAGGCAAAGCTGCAATAGGTGGCGCGTTGCATTTGGTACAGGTAAGTTGAATTATTGAATTTATAGAGAAATATTTTTTTTCAGTTAATAACTAGAGTTTATGTTATCTCTGCAGATTTGGATCTGGTCACGCATCATTCCACTTTGTCCCGGACTTGGTGCTCCACGTGTACATATGGGCCCACACCAAATAGATAATAACCGTGTGCTCCCAGGAGCACCATATGGTGCGATGTGGAACTGTGAGCACACTTTCACCCGGACAGTGCGAACAACTGTCCGGGTCATAAGAGACATATTAGATGAGATGCAATATGATCAGGTATCTTATATTCATGACTTTAATTACATATATTCGATCATATAAAATGACATTAACTTGCATTATTTTATTTATTACAGTTTATCTGGCAGCCGTATGACATGGAATCAAATGTTATTATGGCTTACGGAGGGGATTTTAACCCCCAGCTATGGAGATCAATATGTCCCTTGATATTTTATGCAATAGTGGAGATGCATCATCCCGAACGGGTCCTTCGCCAATTTGGGATGATGCAAAATATTCCAGATCAGCCAGATACTCGGGACATGAGCCTGCATAAAATCACCCGTTCCCATCATACGGGCACAGATTGAGTTTTGCATCACATACTCTACATCACTAGATGGCAAAGACGATATGACACGGTCATACAAAGACAACCCATTTCCAACAGAAGAGATACAGATCGAGAATATTGGGAATGGTACAACAACATAACACGTCGTTTCGTTTCGCCGTCTACTGGTAGACGTGTGGAAAGCAGATACCAACCTGGAGATGCACCAGTGTTGTAGATTGTGATATGTTACATAATATCACATGTTTATTTTATATACTTCATTTTTAACAATAATTTTTATTAAAATTCATTATATTTTTATATTTTTTCAGACTCAACATGTAAATACTCTTCAAATACTTTTTCAATCTAAACCAGTACATGTTGAAGGGTATCGCCAATTAGTGACCCAACTTGAACACGAAGTACAAATTATCTACGAAGCCAAAACACATCAGCCACAAAAATTGCAACACCATCCGATACTGCTCCCACCACATCCCACAGATAAAGAAGAAGTTCTAGCCAAATGTCTATTAGTTCAGTTGAACGTGGTGATATTGGGGTGGATATAGCTGGTCCTTCAATAGCATAACCGCCTCAAGATTACTACGTGCCTCAACCGCCTCAGGATTACTATGTGCATCAACCGTCACAAGATGATTGGTTTCAATCGACTTCATACATGCCAAGTCATGCAGAAGCTTATTCTTCACATGTAGATCTTGACCTTGGCCTTGGTATTAACCAACCATATGCACCAGAATATAACATTTCACCAGTTCCATTTCCATCATTTAGTGCATATCGGGATAATGTGGAGTCCAGTCCTGCAGCATCATCAAGTGGGTTGCATATTAATTCCGGTGGTGATGATAATGATGGACAAAATGAGTCAATACAAAATATGGGCAAAAAAATAAGAATACCTCGACGTCAACGACACAGACGTAATTGTGGGACAGGGGGGCATTTTTAATATTTATTTTTTTATTGTAATATTTATAATAATATGTTATAATATTTTATTTATTCATTATTAATTATTGTTTGTGTTTTTTTAAACTAATTAGTGTGCGGAAAAATTAGTTATAATAATTTTTTTTTTAAAATGACCGAGTCTCGACTCCAATAAAAAAAATTAAATGCTTTTTACGCTGAAAAATTAAAAAAATAAAAAATATCGAGTCGCGGTTTGAGACCGCGACTCGTAATAAAAAAGTTAATTTATTTAAAAAAATATTTTTCTGTTAATTTTCTTTTTTTTTATAATAAAAAAATAATTGACTCCGGAGTGAGAGGTAGAAATTGAGTATGTTGTTTCTTTTTTCCTTATGTCGAACGCACTAAACAAAGTACCTGACATTGTGTCTTCTTTTTTTTTTTTTTTTTTTGGACATGCAAATACAGTGTCGGTTAATTATATTTTGCCATACGAACTATGATATTTAAATTTTCTTTTATGTCAATTTACCATCTCAATGTTATGAAATTTTGCACTATGTCATTTATAACCTTTTTCAACCAATTCTTTTTTTCTCAAAAAACCATTACATGTAGCAGCGTACATGTGATATTTAAAGTTTATTTGATGTGATATTTTCACATATACACAGCAGGTTTTGTTTGGCCAACAAAAAAATCAACACAAAAGACGATCGTATATGGCAAAGTACAAATTTTGCAAAGTTGAGATAGTAAGTTGACACAAAAAAAAAAGTTTCGATGCCAAAGTGTAAAAATGAGTATAGTTCGGATGACAAAATATAATTTACCCTATAGTGTCTACATGTGTCGGATCCGATATTGCACGAGGTGATTTATTGAAGTGTTGGTGCATAATCACATATTGAAATCCATTGGTTAAATGCAATTTATCCACTGTGTTAATGAAGAAATGCAAAAAAAGCATATGTGAAAAAATAAAGTGCAATTTATCCCGCGATACTAAAAATAATGTAATTTATCCTCTTCCAAGAGAGGTAAATTGTATCATTTTTTAAATCACAAGGGGGTAAATTGAAGATCGAACGCCTATGAGTGTTCTTGCTACATAACATAATTGTTACTGAGGAAAGCTTGAGCCCTTGTTCAGATTCGTTTTCATTCTGAGAATTCAGTTCTTGAGATAGCGAGAAGTTAAAATATATTTGTTTGTATCCATATTATATATGAGAAGATGACTAGATACAAAAAAGTGATTTTTCATACCAGAAATTATGTTTAACCAAAATACCCTTCAAGTTAATTTCAATTTTACCCTTTCTCTTTAGCCATATAATTATTATAATACCACTACACCAATTATTATTATAAAAATATCCTTCAATTTTCCAACTCATGTTAAATTAACTACTCAATCAAGTTCCTTTAGAAAATTAATTCCATGCAATTACATGGACTCAAAATTAAATTCAATCCTATTTTATTTAAACTTATCGTTTATCGAAATAACATAATAGTATTTGTTTTTGCATGAATATAGTCATCATTATCAATATAACATATAAAGTATTAAGTTTTAATTTAATTTAAGTAAAGTATGTATTAATAATTAATGCATTAAAAAAAATTATCAAATAGTTTTTTGTGTGTGAGTTTGTCAGGTAATATCAAATTTTAATATTAAAAGATGATTATAAATTTCAATAAAAAAATTTACTAAAGTTATGCACGCAATTAACACGTACCGCTGTATCTATATATTTTTATTGGAATTAATTTCCCCATCATCTTTATTTCAATCATTACTTCATAGTTCATACATCATTTGAATCAACGGTGGAAACATCAAATCCTTCTTGCTCCAGGTCTCTTGGGTGCCAACTTGTTTTTTCAAACGTTGTGGGCAAGGGGTCTCTCCTTGGTTGACAACAGAAAATGCTCTTATTAATGTAAAGAGTAAAGAGATCTATTTTTCTTATACATTTATTTTTAAATAATTTCATTCGAGAGGCTTTATATTTTAAATTTTTTTATTTAATTTCATATAAATAATATATTAATTTGTTAATATAATGTGTTGCTAATAATTTTGCGTTTGTTTAGATTTACAGTATAAAGTAAATTAATACGAATTGACATTTTTTTCTTTGAAGGGAATTTTTTCGTTTCAATTTATCATTTAAATATTCTCTATTTATATTATCCCATCCTAAATACTTCCACGTATATTTCTAATATGAATATTGTAATTTATGAGTATAGTCGTCGCCACATGTAGTCCCCATGAGTGTATACAAAGGAATTAATTATGGGTTGAGATGACAGAAAAATAAAATTTGTGAAAAGAAACTAATTGTTATTGTAAATTTGTAATAAACATGAAGAAGTATTGTGAGAGATAAACATTGAGTAATGGATTGAGAAAAAAAAATTATAATTGTAAGATCATTGAAAAACATTGCGTAAAATGCATTTTACCCCATGTGTTCTGTTGACAATGTTAAAAACTCCCTTGTGTTTTAGAAATGGGCCAAAAAAACTCCCTGTTTTGACCTTATTTTTTGATTGTTTTGACTAAAATACCCTTATGGTATTTATATATTTCATATGTACATTTTTTTACTTGTTTTGAGTGATTTTTTTTTATATTTTCATCTTATAAAAAATAAAATATATTTTTTAAATTATTTACTTAAAAGTATAAAAAATTACATAAATTTTTAAAGTTTTATAATTTACTTAAAAATGTTTAAATAAATTATACATAAATTTAAATAATTTTTATAATTATTAAAACTAAAATTTAAAACTTTTCTTTAATTATATTTTAAAAATATTTCAATGAATTATTTTTTTTAATAAGATTTTTTAGTTATTTTAAAATTCAAAATTTAGAAATTAAAAAATTTATCTAAAATCATCCTTAATTAATTAGAATATATATTTTAATTAATTTAAGTAAAATTTTAAATTATTTTTAATTAACTAAAATATACTTAATTATTAAAATTATTCTTAATATTAGTTAAAATATATTTAATTAATATAATTAAATTAATTAAAATAATTTAATTACACAATAGGGCAACGGTGTCGTTGCTGCCGCCCCAGATCTGATGTCGTCGCCCCCATCTACAAGGGTCGCTGCGCCCCCCGCTTTGTCGCCCCCACTGCGGGGTTGGGGCAGGGGTGGCGTGGGGGAGGAGGGAGGCGTGAAGGAGGACGGAGGCAGCGTGGTGGAGGTGGTGTGATGGGGAGAGGGTAGGCAGCAGAGGGTGGGTGGGGTGGGGTATTTAGTTTTTTTTTTTACTTTTTTATATATATAATAATAATAATAATAATTTATAATTTTAAATTATTTATATATAATATAAATTAAATAATTTGTCGAATCCACACCTTTTATCTTTTTAAAATCTAACGGTTGGGATTAATTGATTAGATCAAACGATCATTATTTGTTAAAAAAAATCTAATGGTTACTAAAATAAGAAATGATATATATTAAATAAGGGTCTAACGGTCATTTTGTAAAAAAGTTAACATCGTTAGTCATATTTAATGGAGAGAGGCGATTGAGTTGTATCTAAGAAAACACAAAGGGGTTTTTAACCTATTTTTAAAACAGAAAAGAGTTTTTAGCTAACCTTTTAAAATACAAGATTTTTTTGTTTTGCATTTCAGCCAAAAATTGTTGATACAACCTCAATCAATTTTCTTAAAGTGAAAAGCAAAGAAAGTGGAACCTATTGAGTAGCCTATCAGGTCTGAACTTGCTAGCCCATGAACAATGTGTCGAGCCCATGAACAATGTGTCAAGCCCATTTATTTCTATGCTAACGTGGCAGACCTAAAAACTAGTATGATGTAGCAAGATGACTCATAAGATAGTTGGGATTCTATGTCATACATATTCCTAGCATTTTGGGATACATCATACTAAAAGATCTCTAATAAACTCCCACTAGATCTGCAATGGTTGACCTATCAATAATAGGTCAAATGGATTCAGTAAAGCTCGGGTTGATTAGGCATGACTCACTCAAACGGTCATATCTCTGTTGAGATAAGTCCAAATCTCAATCTTTTTTTTTTTTGTTAGCTACTGCATGTAGCTTTCAAACGGTGTATCACTTGTAGAAACTAACTTAGATTTCTTTTCTAATCAGCCTATAAATAGATGTCATGTGCAGTCATAATGGCAACTTGTGTCACAAACTCTCACACACTCTTTATTCTTAATTGATAGCAAGATCCTTAAGGTACTTATGCGAGGGGTGTTGTCTTCGGATGATAGGCAATTGATGGCCCCTCTGTCCCAAGAAGAGTTAGAAAGGATGGTCTCCTCCTATCTCCTCAAGGTACTTTTCGAAATGATACTCTTCTTCTTCAACTATGATATTTATAATTTCTTCCTCATATGCAGGGGATTTCGAAATATGTGAGAAACTTTTTTTCCATCGTTTCGAGGTTTTTCTTGTCTCCCGGACTGAATCCCAATGGCGAAATTTAGAAGACAAAATATAACTCTTGAACGCTGACATTGCCAAACTAAAGGAGAAGAAGAAAGATGTTGTCAACCGCAATCAACTGCAAGAGAAGGAATTGAAGAAATTAAGGAAAGAGGTGGCCGTGCATGAGGAGGCCCTTCGGAAGGCTGTGGCGAAAGCGGAGTTGGATTTTCCCGATACTAAGGAAGGCTAGCGTTATTTGGAAGGATATTGGGCCAATCGCTTGGACACATATAAGAAATCAATTGCTTACTAGAAGGAACTGGCTGAGGTTGCCGGTCCTTACTTTGAGCATGGCTTTGCTGCTTGCAAAGAATAATTTATGGCGAATGGGTACCCTCCTAACGGAGAGGAACCTTCTTTCCTCAACCTTGGTATTGCTATAGAGAATGCTCCCGAACCTTTTGCTTCAGCTCTTATAGGCGATGACTTTCCCCCCAACTCAGGTTGTTTTCTTTCTATTTCTTTATTTACTTATAGATATTTTGAAAAGCATGTTGATGTTGGTGGTGTGGTTTTGCAGAGGAGACTTTAGACCGTATTTTGGGAGAAGTTGCTACTGACATGAAGAGGGTCCCCCCCCTCCTGCAGTAGCAATTGACTCTATAGCGGGGGACCTCCCAAAAGACGGAGTTCAAGAGCCTAAGGAAGGAAGTGCCCCCTCAGCCATTAATGAAGGGAAACCTGCAAAACCGTGGTTATCCCTCCTCCGAGTGATCAAACTGAAGAAAAAGAATGCCCCCCTTGTGGGGATAATAAGGAAGAGATGTAATCTGACTCCTTCCCTTTGAAAACAAATTTGCTCTTTAATTCTACTTTTCTTTTCCTCCATTGAGAATGAAGATGAGATATTTTCCTTTCTTGTTGTGGATGATGTTTTTTGTTTTTTCCCCCGGTTATATTTTAGGCTGGGGGTCGTAATGTGATGTCGATCTTTTCTTGCTATATCATTTTCATGTCGTGCTGCTTGGTGAATAAGGTATCCTAGTTTTGTCCAAGGTGACCTGGTATGGGGATGCCTCTTCTGTAGGGGGCATCCTTGTACTTGTAGTTCCTACACATTGCATTCTCAAAAACGGAGTAAGTTTTTATCGTACATTGAGAGTTATGAGTAAGTAAGAGACATTTATGCGACAGATGAGAGAAAGGCATATGAGGGCTTTGGGGTAGGGACTCGGAGTCCCTGTCTGGTGGATGCTTATGTAAATTTTTTATAGGGCTTACTCCTATGAGATTATTTGCCTCGCCTTGTTGAAATATGTAAAAATTGGAAAGAATGTTGTACCTTTGTAGGGGGGTGTCCCCAAATCCTTCAAGAGGATTTTAGAATGCATCATTCAGGAGGAATTGAGTTTTAAGAGGGGATGAGCCTGTAGTTATTTTAGGGAGCGTCCTTTAGGAGGACTCGGGGTGACGTAGAGGGCGTCCCTCTTTATACATAATATTTTTTGAGATTGTGTACACTCCATGGGCGAGGCAGGGAGCGTCCTTCAAAATCTTGTAGTTCATATGCCCCCCTGCCTATTATTCCCGATACTTTATAGGACCTTCCCAGGTAGGGTCCAATTTTTCGACTGGTTTTAACGTGTCCACCATGCGTAATACAAAGTCCCTAACCTAAAAATTTCTACTTTTTGCTCTTTTGTTGTAGGCATTTATCATAATATTTTTGTATCTCTGTGTGTGAATAAAACCTTTCTCCTTAGTTCTTCGATGAAATCTAAGTTCTCTTTAAGGGGCTAGGTGTTATAATTTTTTGAAAAGTACGTAATTCTATGAGATGGCATCCCTAATTCGGCAGAAATGATGGCTTCCATCCCATACACCAAAGTGAAGGGGCTTTCCCCTGTAGACCCTCGGGGGGTTGTCCTGTACGCCTATAGGACACTAGTAAACTCTTCTGTCTAGTTTCCACCGACCCTTTCTAGTCTTCTTTTAGTTCCTTGTACTAAATATGGTTGGTGTCTTCAACTTGCCCATTGGATTAGGGATGTGATACGGAAGTGAACCTTTGCCTTATGTGTAATCCGTCATCATTCTTGTATTTTTCGTCCTTGAAATTGCCAACTGTTGTATGAAATTAGTTTCCTAGGGAGTCCAAAGAGACAGATGATGTTTTTCCATATGAATTTGATCTTTTCTCCTTCAGTGATGTGAGCAAAAGCTTCTGTCTCCACCCATTTTATAAAATAATCGATTGCGACTAGGAAGAATTTTCTCTGGTTGGGGGGCTAGAGGGAAAAGACCTATTATGTCTATCCTCCATTGTGCGAAAGGACATGGTGACAACATAGTGGTAAGTGGTTCTGCCGATTGATGTATGAGGAGGAATGTTTCTGACACCGTTCACATTTGTTCACTAACTGTTTTGCATCTTGTTTCATAGTTGGCTAAAATATCCTGCCCGTAGAGCCTTATTAGCTAGTATCCAAGTTCCCCCGTGAGCTCCACAACATCTGCTATGTATTTCTTTGAGGAATGGAATCCTTCTTATTGAGACAAACATCGAAGTAGGGGGTGTGTGTAAAGATTTTTTGTAGATGATTCCTCCTTGTAGCAAAAAATGGGCGGCTCGCGTTTTAAGCCTGGCGGCTTCCCATTTGTTGTCTGGGAGAGATCTTTCTTCCAGTCATCTAACCTAAGGTGTTCTCCAATCTTCGACGGTGGAGATTGCTTGGATCGCTAGAGGAGCTCTTGGCTTGGGGAGATATTATATGGTAATATGTCTTGTTCGACAGTCTTCTAAAGAACTGGCAAGCTTGGAAAGACAGTCAGCCTTGATATTCTCTTCCTTGGGGATTTGTGTGAACTGAAAACTTTCAAAGCTCGTTTTGAGCTCGGCTATTTGCTGCAGATATTGTATCATATTTTTCTCATTAGCTTCATATATATTTTTACTTGTTTGACTACTAACTGGGAGTCCGAGTAGGCTACCAGGTGTCTGGCTCGTGCTTCATCAGCCATTTTCATGCCTATCAACAGGGCTTCATATTCTGTTTCATTATTGGATGCTTTAAAACCGAATTTGACGGAGAACTCCAAATCTTCTCCATGAGGAGAGATGACAACTACTCCTACACCACTGCCTTGGATTGTGGGCGATCCATCCACGTGATGTAACCACTTTTCAATCTTAGGGATATGCCCCAAAGATATTCCTGCCATCTCGAAAATGAAGTCCCCCAAGGCTAGAGCTTTTATTGTTGTTCGTGATAGGTATGAGATGTTGTATTCGCTTAATTCCACGGCCCATTTCACCAAACGTCCGGAAGTATCTGGTTTTCCCAACGTTTGCTTGAATGGCAGATTTGTCTTGACTCCGGCAGGGTGTGAGAGAGAGTAAGGGCACAGTTTTCTTGCTGTTACTACAAATGCGAGGGCTATTTTTTCGATTGGGGCATATCGGCCCTCTACTCCACTAAGCACTTTGCTGACATAATAAATCGGTATTTGTTTTTCTTCTTCTTCACGGACAAGGACAGAGCCAATAACATGAGTGATTGAAAGGTACAGGTAGAGGATATCCCCCTGGGCAGGCTTAACTAGTAGGGGGGGTCCTGCTAGGTACTTCTTGAGTTCTTCAAAGGTTTGCTGAAAGGATCCCATTCGAAGTTCTTTATTTTCCTTAATACCTTGAAGAAGGGTAGGCTTTTCTCTGCAGCTTCGAAAATAAAACAACTCAATATGGTGATCCTTCCGACTAATCGTTGCACTTCATTGATATTGGTTGGCGCCTTCATGTATAAGATAGCTTTATTTTGAGAGAATTAGATTCGATCTCCCTTTGAGTAACCATGAAGCTGAGGAAGCGGTCTCCCCGTAGTCCAAATGCACATTTTCCGGGATAGAGCTTTAATCTATATTTTCTCAAAACAGCAATGTCTCCTCCAAGTCTGCAACGTGATTCTGAGCCTCTTTGCTTTTGACCAACATATCGTCCACGTAGACATCGACATTTCTTCCGATTTGTGAACAAAATATTTGTCCACCAGTCGTTGGTAAATAGCGTCCGCATTTTTTAGTTCGAAAGGCATAGCCACATAACAGAATGTGCCAGCAGAGGTTATAAAACTGACCCTTTTACGATCTTGGGTGGCCAATATGATTTGATGGTATCCTTGTGATAGTCCATCATGCTCAACAATTCACACCCGGAAGTGGAACTACCAGCTGATCAATCTGGGGTAGAGGGTAGAAATCTTTAGGGCACGCCTTGTTGAGGTCTAGGACGACGTTGGACAACCATTCTGGGAACTGTATTTCCTCGATGTGTCCTGCTGCCATTAATATATCTACTTCCGCCTGGATTATCTTGTCCTTCTTAGGTCCGAAGTGTCTTTTTTTTTTTTTTATTTTACTGGCTTGGCATCGGGATTTATGTTAAGATGATGAGTAATGACATTGATCGATCCCTTCCAGATCTTGAGGGGTCTATGCAAAAATGTTAATGTTGCGCTGTAAACACTAGATTTCTTCCTTCCAAATCTTGTCGTCCATTTGGGAACCAATTTGTGTGGTTTTTCCCAGATCCTTTGGTGAAAGTTCAATGTTCAACAATTCTTCCACTGGCTGGACTTTGGGGGATGTCCCTTCCCCTTCCTCAGATTCCTCTTCTTGTTGAACCCTTTTTCTTCGTTTGTTGGAGGGGGCCTCCTTGTAGGTCTCCCGGTATTTCATTTTTATCCTTTACGTACGGCTTCGATATAACACTTTCATGACTGGAGGGGATCTCCCTGAACTTCACCCACGCCTCCAGGTATTGGAAATTTGATCTTCATATATATAAGTAGAGATTACGGCTTGGAATGCGTTAAGGGTAGGCCTCCCTAGGATAGTGTTGTAGACGGATGCCACATCTACCATTAGGAACTTTATCATGCATATCTTTCAGGGAGTCCAAGTCCTCAACATCAAAGGAAGTGAGATCATACCCCGTGGGTGGACGACTTCACTAGCAAACCCATACAAAGAGGTATTCACCTTTTCTAGGGGGATATCCCCTAGCTGCATCTGATCGTAAGCTTCTCC
Organism: Sesamum angolense; assembly: GCA_034509725.1. Classification (NCBI taxonomy): domain Eukaryota; kingdom Viridiplantae; phylum Streptophyta; class Magnoliopsida; order Lamiales; family Pedaliaceae; genus Sesamum; species Sesamum angolense. The sequence goes on from JACGWL010000803.1 coordinate 26,553, forward strand.
GAAGAGTATATCTACTAAGCTTCCGGAATCTATAAAACTACACCCTATTTCATAGTTGGCAAGTAAGGTAGTGATGACTAGAGCATTATTATGATGAGTTTTCAGTCCTGATTTCTCCGTTCGTCTGAATTGGATTAGGGAGGTGTCTTCCATCACCTCTACAATTAGAACTTCTTTTAAAGATACATCATGTCCTTCCCCGACTTGTGATTTACGAGCCTGATGGGAGTCTCCTCCGACAAGTCCTCCTACTATCATCCGTATGACTCCCCTACGAGGGGGATCATTGGTCTCGGCCCTGCTGCTTGAAACATACTTGGCATATTCTTTAGGAAAAGAATTTGGGCAGGGGGCCTTCGCCTCTTTTGCTTTATCGTTTTCCCGCTTTTGGTAGGGTCCCATACCTCGAGCTTTCTTCCAACCCACATACTCATGCAGGTATCCGTTCTGGATAAGTCTCTCGATTTTATTTTTGAGATGTCGGCATTCTTCAATAGTGTGGCCATAATAGTTATGAAAATGGCAAAACTTATCAGACTTGGGATGGTGGGGCCTGTCCTTCCACGATTTGGGTCGAACTAATAGGTATTTTCCTTCGGTAGCCATAAGTAGGGGTGTTCAATAAAACCGTCGGACCGCCCCAACCGATCGACCCAACCCAAACCGCACCGCAATTAGCGGGCTAAAGGTGGGTTGGGTTGGTCTTGGGTTAGTTAGAGAAAGACCGCATTTTTGCAATCGGGTTTTGTTTTATGTTTACGTAAACCGCATAGACCGCGTTCGACCGCGATATTGATAATAGTAGTAGTAGAAGTAGTAATAATAATATATGAAGAAGAAGAAGATGATGATGATGATGAAGGAGAGCAATAATAATATACTAGAATTCTTCATATGTTTATACAAAAGTTTTGATTATGCATAAACTAATATTCAAACTAATAATAATGATGATATTTTTTGTTGGTATTATATAATATATATGTATAAATATGTAAACGAGATCAATTGATTCATTAAGTTTGGTTATTGACAATCTTTCATATTTTATGCTGTAGATAAATGCAAGAACTTGAAATAGATGATATTACGATTTTGTTATAATCTCATTACCATCTATTTTATATTTCAAATAATTTTTATTTAATATGATATATTATTATGATTAGTTTTTTATATACTTAATTCGAAATAATAATTTTTCACAATCTTATTCATAAAAAAATTGGTAATATTTTTAATATTTATTTGTATTCTTTAAAATAAAATATAATCATGTATAAGTGTTTATTTTTTACACATTGTAATTGATATATTATATTTTTTATAATTAGTACTACAAAAAAATACATTTATTTTGACAAAATAATTGTAACAAAAGTATAATTGTCACAAAATACTAAATATAATTGTATAAGTGGTTTTCTATACACTAAAGACCGCAAAACCTCCCCAACCCGCCCAACCCAATTTAGACCGCAAAGTGCGGTTTTTATGATCGTTGGGTTGGGCTTGGGTAGAGCTTTCTAAAAACCGCAATTATTGGGTTGGGCCAAAAAATTACCTAAATTGCCCCAACCCGCACCGCGTACACTCCTAGCCATAAGGGCTTGGGTGATAGGTATAGTTAGCAGGGTGTACACTGTGTTAACTCTCTATTGGAAGGGGGACTTCCTATCCCGCAACTCCATTCGGGCTTCTTGGAGGGGACTTCCTCCTTCACCTTTTTTCTTTTCTCTCTACGACTTTTCTTCTTGGCGGCTTGGGCGTCTTCCACGTTAATGTACTTGGCAACCCTGGCTAAGAGGGCATCAAACTTTGATACAAGTTTCTTGGCCAAGGACTTGAAGAAGTCCCCGTCCAGAAGTCCCTGTGAGAAGGCGCTGACTTTTACTTCTTAAGTAACAGAAGGCACCTTTAGGGCAGCAGTGTTAAATATTTGTAGTATTCCTTCAAATGTTCATTGTTCTTCTGTCGTATGGCAAACAGACTAAGCTCTATTTTCTTGTGTTTTCTGATTGCTGGCAAATTGATTTAAAAATAAGGATCGAAATTCTTGGAAGCTCCCTATAGCTCCTAAAAGTAATTGATTGAACCACTGCTGGGCGGCTCTAGCAAATGTAGTGACGAAGACGCGACACTTGATTCTGTCCGTATATCGGTATAAGAGAGCTGCATTTTCAAAGCGTGAAAGGTGTTCTTGAGGGTTCGTTGTGCCATCATATTCAGTTATAGCCGGCGTACGACAGTTAGCCAGAAGTTCTTCCGCCATCATTGCTTCAATGAAGGGGACGCCTTGTCTTTCATCCTCAGGGGATTCAGAGTACCTTTTGTACGCTGGGGGCAAGGGGACAAAGATATCTCCTTCGACTTCTTCTTTAGGGGCATCCACATTCGATGGGGTGGCTACATGAGCGGGGGCTAGTGCTGCCACCTGTTCCCAAATCGGCGCCAAGACTATTTACTGAATAGCTCCCAACAAGGCTGGGGATAGTTCCTCCGTAGAGGTGTTCGATGAGGTGTTGCGGCGTGGGGGATCGGTTGTAAGGCCTACGACCCTAGGGAGCGGTGGTGTTTGCACCAACATGGCAGGAGTAGATCCTCCAACGGCTGTAGTAGAGGGCATCCCGGTAACCACCTGTAGGGCCTGGGTGTTGCCAGAGGTGTCCACGACCTTCTACTTGTTCGTGGTGTTACTCGGGGCTTCTGTTGAAAAGCACGTCTTAAACTTTGTGTTCCCACAGACGGCGCCAATTGATGCGTGCGAAAGTAGCACGGGTCCAATGAGCTTGGACTTGTAATCCGTGACTGGGCTACGAAACAGAAGAGCTTAGGAGATGGAACCTGCAAAACAACGGGTTAGCACTCCGACGCTCTAGTTAGTACATATTTAAAGAGAAAGAAATTGAATCGAAGTAAAGAATCGTGATAGGATAATTAAATTCGTGCTGTAAATCTTATTCAGAGTGCAAATAAAAAGCAAAGTAGTGATTATGAGAGCAGAGAATTCGAGAGAGAGAATAAGGTCCCCCTGCTTGGGACCAAACCTGTATATATAGGAGAGGTGTCCCCCTAGGGTGGGCGTCTGCATGCTCTCCGAGTTTCGAGGCGAATAGATGTGGGTGGTTGGGATAGGGTTTCGCTTAACCTTATCCTCTATAGATGTGCTTGTAATGCAAATTCCTACTGGGGAAGGGAGTATTTGTCCTCAAGGGCTCTTTGGATGTTTCTGGACATGTTAGGAGTCCTTCTTCTCGTAGGAGTCTGGGCTGCTGAGGGGGTCTCCCTGACTCGTGTTTTCCAGGCAGGATGAATAATTCGAGGTGAGGCCTTACGTGGACGCCTTATGGACTGCCTATAATGGGTTGACATCCACTGGGCCATGCTCTTGGATTGGGCCGGTGGATAATTTGGGGCCCTCTTCTTCGTTCACGTTGTTGGGTCAGTAGGTGGAGTCTAGGACCTCTCCCTCCCGAAGTTTGTGGGCCTCCTTAAAGTATGTACTGGGTCTCCTTAAAGTATGTACCGGACCCAAATCTCTTGGGTCATACATATCAGGTATATTTTTCAAGGGAAAAATCCAAGAAACCCCTTTGTGATATTGAAAATATTAAAATAAAACCCTGAGAAAAATAAAATATCAAGCACACCCCCTGTGATATGAAAAAACGTTAAAAAAACCCCCTAAGGTCAGAGAGTGTAATACGCTCGCGTTGATTGAGAGTGTGGGTCTGAAATTTCATTCTTTTTGATAATTTTGCCCTCTCCTCTCTATAATATAATATTATATAATATATTATATATAATTTAATAAATTATTATATATTATATATAATTTAATAAATTTTAAAATAATATATAATACTTTATTAATAATAAAATTTATTTTATATCTAAATATATAATTATATTAATATTTTTAATATAATATTTTTTATTACATAATTAAATTAATTATTTTTTTTTAAAAAAAAAGGAAGCAGCGGCGGCTTCGCCGCCGTTGCGGAGGAGCGCTACCCTCCTCGTCTTCGGGGGACGGTAGTCGCGCAACCAACTACGGACGCCGTCGCCCATCTATTGAGGGCAACCGCCATCGCCGTCGCCCTCGCTTCTGGGTGACTGATCTTTTCTGGTCTAGGCGACCAGCGTCAACCAGACAGCGACTGGAGGGAAAGGGGTGGGGCTGGGGAAGCCGATGGGGTGGGCTGGGGGTGGGGGTGGGGTGTGGGGGGGGAGTTTGATTTTTATTTTTAAAAATAATTTTACTTTTATAAATTATAATAATTTTAATTTTTATAAATTGTAATAATTTATATAGTATAATTTATCCAATATGTGAAATAATTGTCTAAAGCCACATAAGATTAAAAACCTCCAAAAAATATCAACTTAGCATTCCATGTCATTTTTTTGTTAAAAATTTAAAATTTTCGCAACTAAAAAATTAAATTTTATCAATTTTAAAATTTAATGAATTTATAAAAAAAATGAGTTAATTATCGGACTAAAATTAATATTGAACATATTTAATGGATTAGAAAAAATAATTTTTATATAAATTTAATATAAATAATTTTATAGGTATATCTTAATAAATATTTTAGTTCTATATAAAAAACATTCTATAGATAATTTTTCTATATAAAACTTTTTTAAATAATTTTTATATATTATAGATATATTTTAATAGGCATAGGTTGATCAAATTGACTAGGAGTGGCATTTTAGTCATTCCCCCTATAAAATTAGGCTATCTTTTATCAGAGGCAGTGTGATCCATTCTTTGTAATACAAGGGGTGAAACTGATATTTAATTTTTCACAGGGTGTGTTTTGATCTTTTTACATAACACCGAGGGGCAAAATGAGTTTAACTCTATTTTTAAAATTAGGGTTATTCGAAGGTTTTAATAATAAAAGGGTATTTTTTTTATACCATCCTTATGTTACAAAGGACAAAATAAGCTTAATCCACAATTAAAACTATTATAAAGGAAAAAAATGCAATAAACTGCTGTGAGATATCATAAATGTGCAAATTATTTTTCTATTTAAAAATAATAATTTATGTTCATGTATTTTTAAAATACAGCAATTTATCACCCTATGTTTTTTTTTTTTAAAATAGAGCAATTTATCTCATTAGACAATGAGGTAAATTGCTTCATTTTAAACAATATATAGGAGATAAATTGCTATTTTTTCTATAAGGAGATAATTTGTCCATTTACAATTTCACCGAAGGATAAATTGCTATTCACCCTTATAAAAAAAGAAAAATCTTACATAAGGAAATATAAAAATCTTGAAGAAAAAAATAAATTCCAACCCTTGGGGTCCTGCATGCTGGCTTAATTATTTTTTATAAAAAAAATTATAAAATAATATTTTAATAAACATGTTAACAAATATGTGTCAAGTCATGATTGGCATCCACGACTCGAAACAAAAAAATAAAGGTCGAGTCGTGGATAGAATCCACGACTCTACCTCGTGGTTGCTGGCCATGACCTCGAGTCGTGGATGCTGTCCATGATTCAAAGTCGTGGATACCAACCACGACTCTTTTTTTTTTTTAAATTAATGTATATTACATTAAAATTATTAATTATAAATTTAAACATTACAATTACAATCAATTTGTTATAAATATTACAATAAAAATACAAATATTAAAAATGTCCACCCATACCACAATTGCGTTTATGGTGTTGACGTCAATGTCTTCTTATTTCCTCGGTCATATTTTGTATTAGTTCATTTTGTTCATCATTATCATCACTACCGGAACTAATGTAAAACCGACTTGATGATGCTGCTGAATTGGACTCCACATTATCTCGATATGCACTAAATTATGGAAGTAGAATTGGTGAAATGTTATATCCTGGTGCATATGATTGATTAGAACCCATTCGGGATGATGTATTTCCATTGAATACAATATTAAAGGACATGTGATCTCCACAGCTAGGGGTTAAAATCTTCTACATAGACCATAATGACATCTAAGTCTATGTCACACGGTTGTCAGATAAACTGTAATAAATTAAACAATTAAAGTTAATGTGCATTTAATATTCGTATAGATATACGTAATGTCTTGAATATAAGATATCTGATCAGACTAAATCTAATACAATATATCTCTTATGACACAGACAGTTGTTTGTATTGTCCGGGTGAAGTTGTGATCACAGTTCCATGTCGCACCATATGGTGCTGCAGGGAGCGAACGATTATTATCTGTTTGGACTTGACCCATATATACATATTCTGCACCAAGTCTTGGGCAAAGTGGAATGATACGTGACGAGACCCAAATCTGCAAAAATAATATAAACTTGTGTTATTACTTTAAAAAAATATTTGTCTACTAATTTAATAATTCAATGTTACTTGTAATAACTGCAACGCGTCACCAATTGCAGCTTTGCCTTTGGTGCTGACATTATATAATTCACGGTATAAAAATACGAGCACACACTGCCCCAACTATCGTTCCTCGCTTCTACTATATCCTCTAATTTTGAAAGATATAGTAACAGTACCAGGTTTCCTGATGAATCAGGACACATCACCCCACCCAATAGGAGTAACGCAACTGCACGTACATACTGTACGAAAATATCGTGCTGTGTGTTGTGAGTAATTTCAAATTGTGCTATGTGGGATATAATTGATTGAGTTTGCAATCGTGAACCCTTAAACGCTGTCGCACTTGGCCGAAACCTTAAATACGTCAAGCAGTAGTCCTGCCATTCAACAATTGTTCGGTCGAGATCAACTCCTGTCATGGGCTCGCCATCTATCAGTACTGCCCAAATTACTTGGACATCTTGTAGGGTAATTGTGGTTTCTCCTACACGAAAATGAAAAGTGTGTATTTCGAATCGTCACTTTTTCACCAATGCAGTGATAATGTGGCAATCATATACGAGCATTATACGCCAAAAAATTCTATCTGATCTAATATTTATTGAGCACGAACAAAAAGATTATGTTTTTGGAAGTGGTGCCAAAATGCACCATCCACACGTCTTGCCTTCAGTACATCATCAAGGTCATCATAAAAAATATCATCAGACTTGTGTTGTGCTTGTTGAGACAACACAGTTGTATCACGTGGACCGTATACTGTTCTTCTGTCCATTTGAAAAAACATATTTTTAACAGGAAATATAGTACTTGTTGAAAATGACTACTTCGAAATGACTCTCACAAAAATCAGTTGAAATGTTGAAAATGAAACAAATGGAACCGATATTTATAGAAGTAGTTTCGATATAATAGTGATTTAACGCGTCAGCAAATAAATATGCATGTTCACGTGCGTCAGCAAAAAAAAAAAAGGTGTCAGCTATGCTAAAACCGTTGCCAGCATAGCTGGCAACGCGTTCAAGGCTGACAATGTCAGCCTTGAATGATGCAGCGAGAATCATGCATGCATGCAACTTTCATTAATTTGATGAATGAATTTTTTTTATGTATAAATATAACTTGTGCAATCATAAACCGTAACATAGCAAAATTTTATCAGCCCTTAACACATCAAAATTTTGTGGGATTTTTATCTTTATTTTCTTTCAAATATGTCAACTTCATATTCTCGTATAGAAATTTTTGTGTATTTTGGTGGTGAATTATTTAGCGATGGTTGGTCCGTTACATATGATCAAATACTACTGCGGTGATAAGGATACCTCGTTCATCAACTTATGCTCAATTTATGGCAAGGATATATCAGAAGATTAGTGTTGATAATAAGGAGTACTTATTGAAAGTATCTGTGAAACATTCATACCAATATCTCGGTCGCATTAAAGAAACTCTCATGCAAATCAAGGATGACGGCACTTTGGCATTTTTCGTTTAAAGAAAATGGTATTGAAGGATTTTTATTGGAGAGTTGGCTCTGAATATCAAATCAAAAAGTTCAATCGAATTATGGAAGAAATAAAGAGCCAACAGCTAGATGCATTTGAATTCTTAAACCAGGATTAACAAGAAAAAATGGACAGCTTTCTCCATGATGGTGGATGATGATGCGGAATTTTGACAACCAACATTTCAGAATGCATGATATTAAAAGGGGCTCACAGCCTGTTGGCGACTGCAATAGTTGAAATAACGCTTTAACGTACTGTCCATTATTTTTGTGCGAGGGAGGCGAAGAGTCGTGTAATGTTGACCAATAGCCAATTATGGACGGATTTTGCATACAAGGTGTTCACACGTTGGCAACAAAAATCTTTTGAGCATACGGTCACAAAATACCATCACTTTCAACAGTCCACCTTAGTCGTTACAAAACGCTAGTCTGGACATGGACTTAACACCCATGTTGTTAAAATTGCCAATCGAGAATGTTCATGCAGCAAGTGGACTCAATTTGGCATCCCTTGCTCTCACGCAAAAAAAAAAAAAATGCGCTGCATACAACATTAACGTTGCATCAACGTTAAGGATTATTATGATCTGATGGCTTACAAAAATACATATTCTAAGTCTTTTAAACCTTTGTCATCGGAAGATTATTGGGATGTTCTGGAATTTGAGTTGGTCCACGACACTACTATTCGTATCTCTACACGTCCTGATCGAGATCAAACATCACGTATCAGAACGAGATGGATTGACCGCAAACGCGTTAAAGGCAAACAACCCAACAAAGATAAGATTCTTTCAACGATCAAATGTGCCAGTGTGAGGGTTGTCCACAATAATTGTATTCTTTCATTTGTATCAAAAATTGTACACACATTTTTATAGATAAAGTATATATTTTTAATTAATACAATTTTGAAATTATGATTTATTGCGATTTACTATTTAAATTTGTAATTGTATGTTCTTTAATAATTAAACATATAATTATTTAAAATAAAAAAATCCGAGCTGTGGATAGAGACCATGACTCGGAGTCGTGGATGGGGACCATGACACCGAATCGTGGATGCCAACCATGATTCAATAAATATTTATTAAAATATTTTTTTTATATATTTTTTTTGCAATAAAAAAATTATTAAGCCCCTATATGCTCATATAATATTTCACATGGTGGGTAGTTTTACTTCACATCATCAGGATTGCTATCTTTCCCCTTTTGGGAAGGTGTGTGAGACTCTGAGTGTTCATGGAATATTTGGGGGTGGAGGTGGACCCCACAATAGTTGTTCATGAGATTTCCTGAAATATTTTTATTTTCAGTTTTCGGTATTTTTAAGTGGATTTTTGTATTGGGTTTGAGTCATAAATAAAAATATATTTGTATTGATGTTTTATGATAAGTTTTTCTTTTTGGTCATATGATAAAACCAAAATAAATATTAATTAATCGTAATTAAAATTTATATTTTTGCATTAATTTTATTTAACTATGATAGATAATATTAATTTATTATGATTTTTAAGTCGTAATAATTTATAACAAAACAAATAATCATTCTTTGCAGTAACAATTTAAAAATAGTATGAAAATAAAAATGACCTTAAGCCTCACATTTTTGCACATTCTTAATATTTTTGTAATGTTTATAGTTTGGGAAAAAAAATAAGCATTTCTAAAAAATAATAATAACATATACTATTTTATTTTTGAAAGATGGTTAAATGTGACTAGCCATTTAAATACTATTGTCGTAGCATTTTTTTATTGTGTGTGTATAATAAATAGGTAAAATTATACTTTTGTGGCCTGTAACTATAAATCGTTAGTATTTGGTCCTATAACTTAGTCATATACATATTTAGTCATTTTTTTTAATGAATTTAGTTCGAAACATATAACATTTTATCATTATTTTTTTTGCCTAATTTAGTCATTTATTGACATTTGACAATTTGGTACTAACAACCTATAATTATACATAAAATATAAGATCTAATCTAATGTAAAGGAAATAAAATTATCAACATAGGATTGAATTTATCAAAAAATGACAACATATAATATGTTCAGGACTAAATAAATAAATGAAGTTACGGGACCAAAAGTGGACCTATTGTTAGAATAAAAAATATAATTTTATTGATAAATAATTTTTTACATTTTTAAATATATCATAAAAAATAAAATATATAAACTAACAAATCATATTTAAAACACGAATAAAAAAAATAACTTAAGGGTATTATCGATATAACAATAAAAAAATGTGTAGTAGTTTCACAAACCGTAGTTTGTGAGCATAAAGTGACTTTTTTAAAAAAAAAAATATAAACTAGTCGTTGTGGCACGTTGTTTATATGTGTAATAATAATAAAATTTTCATACTTTAAAATATTAGGAATAATATTATAAATAAAAATAAAATATATAAATAATACATTATGTTAAAAATAAAAAAGAAGAAAGAAAGAAAGAAATTAATTTATCAATTAATGTAAAATTAAAAAGTTAAAAAAGTTAGTTATTTTATCGATTGAAGTAAGGCTTTACAAAAAATTGGTGCGGCGGTATCATTAATTATCATTTGTAAGTGTGGAAGACCTTTTCTTTTTATACTAGCTGTTGTGACATGCCGTTCCTACGTGCCTATAATAAATAATCATTTACGCTTTAAAATATATTACAATTAAGAATAAGATTATAAACCAACATCATATTTAAAAAATAAATAAAATAAAACTAATTTAGAGATATTAAAGACCAAAAAAAATTGTGAGTGAAATTTCATATGGTTCATAAGAAGAATTTGAGTAGGAGTGGTTGAAAATAAATAAGGATATTTTTTTGATAATTTAAAAAATTGGTATCGCGGTGTAAGTAATCGTTATTTGTGAGTAAAAAATGGGTTTTCTTTTTTATATAACTAGTCATTGTGGCACGTCGTTCCTGCATGTATATAATAAATAATTTTTTTTTACATATTTTAACATATATTAGAAATAATATTATAATAAAATAAAATATATAAATCATAAATTATATTAAAAATAAAAATTAAGAAGAAAGAAATAAAAAAACTAATTATCAACTTAAATAAAATTTAAAAAGTTAAATAAGTTAGTTATTTTTCGATTGAAGGGCATTTTCGACTTCACAAAAAAATAGTGCAGTGATATCATTGATCGTCTTTTATGAGTGTAAAACTTTTTTTATATATACTAGCCATTGTGGCACGCTGTTCTTGAGTGCATATGATAAATAATATTTTATGTTTTAAAATATATTAGAATAAGAAAAAAAAAATATATATATATAAACCGATACATCATATTTCTAAAAAGAAAAAAGAAAGAAAGCAATAAGGAAAAAAAAAAAATCAATTTAGGGGTATTATTGGTATAACAATAAAATTGGTATTACAGTGTCATAACTGTCATTTGTTAGAGAAAAAGACCATTTTTTTATTAAAAAAAATTATGATAGTATAGATGTAGACTTAAAGAAAATTAAATTCTAAGTCCTTAAAACTTTTTCTTCTATATTCTAACAGAACTTTCGGCCATGTACGTCTAAATTAATTAGTTGTTCTAAAATCAAGACAAAAAAGTATTCCAAGTCACCACTCAATTTCAAGAATTATTAAAGGATTAATTACTCAAAAGCTCCCTCCAAAAATATAAAATTATAGTTTCTTCTAAATAAAATTTTAAATTATACTTACATCCCTTTTAAACATTCATCCTTTATACTTATCACATTTTTGTTAGAGTTTGAACGAAAAATACAAAAGCTAACAAAAAAAGTCTACATAATTTTTAATTTTGCCCCTCATATAATATTCTTATGTATATTTTTGTATTTTTTAAAGAGATCAATATAATATATATATATATATATATGTAGAATGATGTTAATATCATTATAATTTTTCTCTTATAAGTACAAAATTATTACATGAGAATGTCAAATGAGGGGTAAGTTGAAAATTTATGCAAATTTTTTTAGTATTAGTATTTTTCATCTAAACCCCAATGAAAGAGGATCAAGTGTAAAAAGTAAATTTTTAAAGAGAGCGTAAGTATAATTTTAAAACTTTTATGGGGTAAAGTATAATTTCGAATTTTTAGAGGGTCTAAATATAATTAACTCTTATTAAAAAACAACATAAATATATATATATATATATATATATATATATATATATATATATGCTGTGGGGTGTAATTACACATAGGCTCCCTGTGTTTGAAAAATTACACCTAACACCCCTGGGGTTCGCCTACATCTAACAAATAAGTCCCCTCGTTAGTCAAAATTCACCGAGAATTGACTGATATATAGATTTTTTCTGATTTTTTTGTTAATACCAGTTAATTTGGTGAATTTTGATTAACGGTGAGACTTATTTGTTACATGAAGTAAATTTCAAGAGCGTTAAATATAATTTCTCAAATTACAGGGATATCCATGTAATTACATCAAACCTCGTAAGAGGAAAGTGTAATTATTCCTATATATATATATATATATATAAAATAAGCATAAATGATTGTCATAGTACAGTGGTAGTAGATCGAAACGTAGCGATGGAGGCGGAGGGTGAAGCTGATCTGCAGCTGGTTCTCATCCCATGGCCGGTGATGGGCCACGTCCAAATCGTGGAGTTCGCGAAGCTCATCATTAGCCGTCAACACCTTCTCCCTCCTGGTACCTCTCCAACCATTAAATCAATTTTTTTCATAATATTTTCAATCATTTTCTGATTTTTTTTAGTATAAATTTTGCACTGATTATCCAAACTAAATTACCACTTACTTCCACAAAAGGGGCAAAAAAACCCACAAAAAGTCTACTTGTCATATTCTTTTCTAGTTTTCTATTATAAATTTATTTTTATTTATAGGGTACATTACGAGGAGCTTCCCTAAAATTTGGTAAAAAATACAAATATTCCGTTGTTGTTTGAAAAATTAATAATACCTCGTTTTATAATTAGTTTAATCCGTTAGTCTTAGATTGTCATCCACTTTTTATGATGAAATGACCAAATATCATTGTGTACTATAAATTATAATTTTATTTATTTTCTATAAAAAATTCAATTTTTTTTTGCACTCAGCGGACAATTTTTCAAAATTTTCCATCCACCTCGTATATTTGTTTACATATTTTTTTATTTTTTTTCAAATACAGTAAGAACAAAGTTGATAATTTCAGACATCTGTTCAAAAATTACATAATTCCATCAAATATTAGAGAATATTGATAATTTTCAAAATAACGAGGGTTATTTATAATAATATTAAATTTCATAAGAGTTCATTGTAATTTATCCATATTTATTTGATAATTTAATTCTCATATGATTGTTTGGTTGGAAAATTCATGCTAAGCAAGAAATTCCCATTGCCTTGGTTGAGTTATTTGACCTTGATTGGTGTCATTTTTTTGAGTTAATTGCATGGACATAAATGAGGTTTAGAGATGAGTTTTTGCTATCTATTTTAGGTATTAAATATTAATTGTTAAATTATAATATAATAATATAAAAAATGAGATCATGACATTATAATATGATCTAGACATAATTTTTCTTATTATGTCTTTACAACCTTGTTTTACATTAATAATAAAGTTAGATTAGGTTATATTTATATTCTTTAATTGAATTTATTTGAAATATTCTCTAATTTAACTTAATTATTTTAATCCAATTAGTATGAAATATCATAAATCAAGGGTCATATTATATTAACACCATCTATAAATAGATCTAATTACACAAGCACTCCATAATTTTTATATAATTACAAGTATACCCCTGAGGGGGTGTCAACGTATTTCACTTTAAGGGTTGTACTTGTAAATTTTTTATTTTGAGGGGTGTCGATACAGATTACAATTACAATATATGTGTATGCCTTTTTAATTATAAATACATTCTCGTTGTTTGAAAAATTATAAATACTCTTTGTAACAGTCCATTATAAAAATATTTGTTATTGTATTTATATTTTTAGGATAATATTTATAATTTTTCAATTAATAAACAAATACTTGCAATTATAATAAATTTTAGGGAGGCTATTGTAATTTATTCTAACTTTTATGATGTGTGTACAATTCATCCATATTATTACACATGTTAAAATAATGGACATTGGAATCTGTGCTCTGTCTGAATAAAAATATTGCCTGGGAGTTGGTGAATTCTGACTTATCCAAAGCCAGCACGATTCCAGCAAATAGTGAAGGCACTGGATCCCACACCGCGTTTTTTCTTTTTTCTTTTTAATGGTAAATTACAACGGCATTCCTGAAATTTGACATAATTATGAATACTCTCTCGTTGTTTAAAAAATTACCAGTGTTGTTCTAATTTTAACGATCACTTAACAATTAACTCAATTCTTTATGTTTTCATCTATTTTTTGTGATGAGCTGACCAAAATACCCTTGTGGGTTAATTTTATTTTTTAAAAAAATTTTAATTTTTTATGGACTGAATGGATAATTTTTTTTATAATTTTTAAAATTTTTTCATCCACTCAATTTGATTTTTTCATAAGTTTTTAATTTCTTTTTAAAAAAAAAAGAAGTATTGGAAGGGTAAAATTGATAATTTTATACCTCCATCCAAGAATTACATAATTTTATCAAACATCAGGGGGTATTTGTAATCTTTTAAACAACGATGTAATATTCATTATTATGTCAAATTTAAGAAAAGATCGTAATAATTTACCCTTTTTAGTTAAGATCCCAGGGCTTCAAAGACTATTTATGGAGTTTATATTTATATATGGATTTAATGGAATCTATTCCTGTAATATTATAAATTTGTTTAATGAAATTTATCTCCTTCTACTTTTTGGTAATATAGAAATACTTTTAAGGGTATTTTTGTTTTTAAAAATTATTTTAAAAATTGACCTAGTCATTAAGGGCATTTTTAGATTTTAAATGTGTCAGGGGTGATTTCTGTAAAAAGACAATAGATAAGAGGGTGTAAATGTGATTATCTCTTATATTTATAAATGGGTTATGATATCGTTTTTATACTTTAGCATCTAATTTTTTGTGTGTCAATTTACTATCTTAATTTTATAAAATTTTACACTTTGTCATTTATAACTATTTTTTAACCAAGTTTTTTGTCAAAAAAATCACATACAGTGTACATGTGATATTAAGGGTTATATCATGTGTTATTTTTTACATATACACAATATGCGATGTTTTTCAACATAAAAATTAATAAAAAAAAGGGCCATCTATGACAAAGTGCAAATTTCGTAAAGTTAAACTGTAAGTTGACAAAAAAAAAGAATGGTAAAAATGTAAAAACGATTATGTTTCTAATGACAAAATGTAATTTATCATTTATAAATAATTAAGTGTTGTAGTATGTTGTTTCTATTAAAAATCATAAATACTGGTTATAATATATTATAATTAGGAGTACAATATATAAATTAGGGATAATTACGCTAACCTCCCATGTTACTATGGGAATATACAAATTCCCCCTCTTACTATGAAAATTACATAAACATACCTTGTGGTTTATTACCATTACAAATTGGCACCTCCATTAGTCTAATTAATGGTCAATGCTAATTTCAATCCAAATATTTATTTAATCTTCCTATTTTTGCTCTTGGGTAGGATTTTTATAAATTTTGCTGAAAAAAATACCCTTGAGAATGAATTGTTGTGAGCCTTCAAAGTCTGAAAACCAGTCACGCCCACTGACTGATTTCTCACCATGACTCTTATGGAAAGGGGAATGGTTCTTATGGTATGAAGGAGAAGTTTGATGGAGAAGGAAGGCGATGGGTCTTTTGCCAAGCCTGATTATAAATATGGGAATGTTACATAAATATTTGGATTGAAATCAGTATTGTCGTTAGTTTGACTATTCGAGGGGCCAATTTGTAATGGTAATAAACCAACAATGTAGGTTTATGTAATTTTCATAGTAAGGGGGGGGATTTGTATATTCCCATAGTAACAGGGGATATCAACGTAATTATCCCTATAAATTAATACATTTTATTAAGAAAAATAGAAAATATAATTTATTAGTTGATGTAAAATTTAAAAAATTGAATAAGTTAGTTATTTTATCATTTGAAGGCATTTCGGCTTCACAAAAAATTAGTATGATAGTATCATTAATCATCGTTTATGAGTGCGGATGTTTTTTTTTTTATTAGTATAAATAATAATATTATATTTTATATATTTGAAATATTTATATATGTAATAGGGATTTAAATTTCTATTATTTGTATATTTAAGAAAAAATTATATACAAATAATATACCTTTGGAAAGTCCAATATGAAAATAAATATTATTTTAATTACTTTCAGATTATTACATTTCGAAAGATATAAGTTTTTTCAAACGTATATGTGATTTTAGAGAATAATAAAATCCAAAAATTCAAAAATTGAAATTAAAGTAAATATGATGAGTAATTATAATAAATTGGGAGAATTAGAAAATTTAAAATTAGAGTATTTGATACAAAAGTACAAATATATATATATATATATATATATAATATATAATTGAATCTAATATTAAATAGAAGAATTTCATAAACAACTCGAAGAACCATACTATTTTATTTAATAGGATCGAAAAATAGTTATTTGTGTAAGAAATAAAAATAGTTAATTAAGAACATTTTATGTAATTTATATTTTGTTAACCATAGTGGCTATTTTCAGAATCTTTACTTCAATAAATAATAGGGTAAATTATAAGAAATTAACTCTTTTGAAATTTGACATAATTACAAATAATCCTGACATTTGATAGAATTATATAATTCTTGAATATAAGTATGAAATTGTCAATTTTTACCCTTGTTATATATATATTTTTTTAAAATTATAATAAAATCAAACTAATTGAATAAAAAAATTAAAATATTATAAAAAATTATTAATTTAGTCACAAAAAAAAAATAACAAAAAATCATTTCTCATCCCATGATATACATTCCTCATCGATCACGCATATGATCGTGGGGTCCAAAGTCCAAAGAGATAAATGTGGCATGTGAGGTATATAAGATTAATTGTAATTTTTATTATATATACTAGCCATCGTGGCACACCGTTCTTATGTGCATATAATAAATAATATTTTATATTTTATACTATATTATAAATAAGAAAAAATATATATAAATCAATACATTATATTTTTAAAAAGAAAAAAAAAAGACAGAAATAAAGCACCAAAGAAAAAAAGAAAATCAACCTAGGAGTATAATTAGTAGTATAACATATTGCGGTCATAATCTCCGTTTATGAAAGAAAGTATCTTTCTTTTTTTAATTAGTATAGATAAGTTTGGTAGTTTTTTATTTCGTGAAAGGCCATTCAAAAATTCAATCTATTAATTTATTAATTTTCATTAGATAGAGTTTTTTTTTTTTAAAAAAAAATGTTTTTAAATTGAATTGTTTTGATGGTTTTCTAAAATAATTTTTAAAATTTGTCACTTTTGCGACCAAAAAAAAAAAAAAAAAAAAAAAGATATCTGATAGTTTGACGGTTTTAACACTTATGACAAAAATAAGACATTGAAACTAGCAAAAATTTATAAAATGTAATTGAAATAATTGAAGTCAAAATACACATAATTTTAAAAACATACGTAGAAAGTCTTTAAGTCAGAAAATGAAACAAGTTTGTGAATAGTTAAAGCTAAATACATAATAGTTCAAGATATAATATAATTAAAAGTTTTTAAAAATATTTTGAATGCCGAGTTCCAACTTCAATTACATTTGATATACCAAACAATTCTATAATAGAAATTAAAAACTTAATATTAGCAAAAGAGTAAGAAAAGAAAGATGAGGAAAGAAAAATTATAATATGCTCGGCTTATTATCTTAAAATTTAAACATATTTGTTTGTATAAAGTCCAAATTTAAGTTTTATAAAAATAGGCTTTGCAAAATGAACCTTTGATAATTTGAATATAAAATTATTCTAAATGATTAATTAATTTTTTCAAATTATTATATGTATAATTTTAAAAAAATAATTATATATTTCATATGCGCTTTGATTTTGACGGTTTTTTTAAGGTATAAATCAAAAATCAAATCAATAATTTAAAATTGGGGTTTGAAAAATAAATTATAAAATTTTTTTTGATTCGATTTGATTCGAACGGTCAGAGGCGAGGGTATAAAATCGGGGATTCTAAAAATCTTCTCTTTTTTATTTACGGAGTATTTGAATGTTATAATATAGTGTTTGTATTAAAAATATATTTCTTCATTAAATTAAAAAATAAAAATTTTATAGATGTATTTAACTGTTTTGTTTTTTTGTTGTCTAAAATTAAATCAAGAGTAATAATCCCATTTCTAATTTTTGTATGTAGGTAAAACTCTTTCGGTCACCGTGCTCCTCATGAAGCTCCCTGACTACATCGACACCGTGAGCAGCTCCTTCGCCGATTTACTCTCCACTTCCTCCTCCACCGGCCCCGCCACCGGCCGTCTCAACTTCTTCCACCTCCCCCCGACCAATCCAGCCCCTGAATGGAGCTCCAAGACCCGCGGATACTTCATCCACAATCTCGTATTAAGCCAAAAATCAAACGTTGCAAACTTCCTCCAATCACGCAAGGCAACCGTTGCCGGTGTAGTAGTCGACATGTTGTGCACCACCATGATCGATGTCGCGGAGGAGTTGGGGTTTCCCTCCTACTTGTTTTTCACTTCTCCGGCGAGTTTCCTCGGCGCAATGCTGCATTGTCAGACCCTCCATGATGAGAAACATCAGGACGTGGCCGAGCTGAGGAATGCAGAGTCTGAGGTACCCGTCCCGAGTTTTGCCAAACCCGTCCCGCCGGAAGTCCTGTCTCTGGTCCTGGTGGACAAGCATATGTGGCTGGACAGGTTCCTGCACTACGCTCGTGATTATAGGAAAGCTAAGGGCATAATCATCAACACATTCATTGAGCTGGAACCTCATGCGCTCAACTCATTTTCAGTACTGGGCTCAGCATATGGCTCCAAACAGGTCCCTCCGATCTACCCAGTCGGCCCGATTCTGAACCAGGGGCCGTCTCTCAATTCCCATGAAGGCGCATCAGGAATTCTCAAATGGTTGGACGACCAACCTTCAGGTTCAGTGGTGCTCGTGTGCTTCGGGAGCCAGGGGAGTTTGCACGAAGACCAAGTGCGAGAGCTGGCAACTGGGCTGGAGAAGAGCGGAAGCCGTTTTCTCTGGTCCCTCCGCCGACAATCACCAAAGGACAAACGAGCAAGTTTCCCGAGCGAGTACACCAGTTACGAAGACGTCTTGCCGGAGGGATTCCTCGAAAGGACAGCCAAAACGGGGAAGGTCGTGGGGTGGGTACCCCAGCTGGACGTGCTGTCGCATCCAGCAGTGGGGGGATTCGTCTCGCACTGCGGATGGAACTCGGTGCTGGAGAGTCTGTGGTGTGGGGTGCCGATTGCGACGTGGCCTCTGCATGCCGAGCAGCAGATGAACGCCTTCCAGCTGGTGAGGGAGTTGGGGTTGGCGGTGGAGATTACACTGAGCTATCACGAGAGGAGCGAGATGGGGGTTGGTGGCGGGGAGAAATAGAAAGGGGAGTTAGGGAAGTGATGGAGAGGAGTGGGTGAGGTGAGGAAGAGAGTGAAGGAGGTGAAGGAAAAGAGTAGGATGAGTGTAGTTGAAGGTGGATTTTCTTATCTTTCTTTCAAGAAACTTATTCACCATTTGATCAGCAATATCTAACAATAATTCTTGATTAAGTGAAAATTTTTGCTTCAATCTGTTTTGGTCGAATTAATCCAATCATATACTTTTTCAAACTGCACACCAATTACATGACAAGTATATTGCACTTGTCATATAATTGGTTCAAATTCGACCGAATCAAATTTGGGCAAGAATTTCCACTTGATTAAGTTCGTTCCGTAGGGAAAATTCTTATTAAAATCAAGTTTAACTTCGATTTTAATTAGACGCATTAATCGTGTGATGATTAAGTTATATCTTTTTATTGCTTGGGATTTATTATTTTTAATTTTCAAATGTAAATAGTTTATTTTAGGGTAAAATAATACTTTGCCCCTGAACTATTTTTGATATAACATTTACCCCCTAAACTAACAAATATAACACTTACCCCCTAAAATTAAATTTATGAACAATATTGCCCTTAATTATATTATATATAGGCATATTTAGTTCAAAGAAATTCTTCTTTAATAATTTTTCATTTTAAGTTTAATTAAAGTTTTCTTAATTGAAAAAAATATCTTTTAATTCTAATAAAGTAAAAACAACCAGTAAATTAACAGTTGAATTTTATATATTTTAAAGGTTTAAGGTTAAGTAATGATTGAGTACAATAACTACACACAAAAAAAATTCATAAAATGTTTTTAGTAACTTGGTTATAAAATTAAGTTATATATTAATAATTTAATCTTTAAGATAAAAAATTAATTACATATCGATTTTTTTAATATATTCCTTTAAAAAGTATGATGAAATATATTTATTTATTTTTTCTAAACATATTGAACTTTTAATTAAGAATATATATAATTTTTTTTTAAAAAGTACATATGAGTTGTTGGTTATATTATATTTGTTGTTTATCTACTATATATTAATTCATACTCCACTTTTAATTTAAATTCTTCATTTACCAAAAAAATTAACTAGAAATCTTTTTATAATAATTTAATATATATAATACTAAAATATATTAAAAATAACATAATTGTCAAGGCATTAGGGGTATATTTGTCCAACAACCAAGGGGTAAGTATTATATTTGTTAGTTTGGGAGAGTAAATGTCACATTAAGAATAATTAAGGGGGCAAAGTGTATTTTATTACGTACTGTCTATATATATATATATATATATTAAATTTGAATTTAAGTTTATATAAGTGTTAAATTAAAATGTTATAGTCGATTAATTGCAGTAAAAAAGTTAAATCAATCAAGTTGCACTAGAATGGATCACACATACATGTGTACCAATCAAATCATGGTGATTAATTGATATTTATCCATTTAGTAAAATACAAATATTAATCAAGGGATAATATTAAATAAGTCAATATAACAATGCCATGATAAATATTTGGCTCATGTCTCTTTTTTAAATAGAAATGTAAAGAGATAATATCAAAAAAAAAAAAAAAAAATCAAATAGATTATGACACGTACTTCTAGACATATCTATAAGGGGTGAATAGTAATTTACCATCTGTAATATTAAAAATGGATAAATTGTTCACTTATGAAAAATAAATAACAATTTATTCTCTTGTGTTTTGAAATATGAAGCAAGTTACCTTCCTACTTAGTGAGGTAAATTACTTCAACTTTAAAAATATAAGGAGGTAAATTGTTATATTTTGAAAAATATAAGGGTGTGAATTGCTATTTTATTTTTCACAAAATAGTTGTTTATCTATTTTCTATAGCTTTTTCTGCACGCGTTGCAAATATTGATGCGAGCGAGAAAGGTTTGAAAAGAATTGACTGATCTTTTGTTACGATTTTTCGTCTGATGTTATATTCATACTTATATTGTATATGGCTCTACTTTTAATTATAATTAAATTTAAATATATCTTTAATTTAAAAATAAAAATACATGTCGATCACGAATTGGTGTGACACAAAAAAAAAAATAGTAAAAGATCCACACCATCGAAAATTAATTTTAGGAATAATTACACTCTCCTCTCTCGAGGTTTGGTGTAATTACACATAAAATCCCTGTAGTTCAGAAAATTACATCTAGCAGCACCCATGAAGTTTGCTTCTATTTAACAAATAAGTCCTTCTATTATTTAAAATTTATCAAATTTGCTGATATTAACTAAAAACTGAATGAAAACTAATATTTACCATTATTTGACTTAAAACTGATTTATTGTAGATTAAATAATTTTTTTTTTAACTAAACTACCATTATAACGGAGAAGATATATACCTCTTCACATGCATTAACGCGTGTGAAGATGTATGTTGGTAATTTGATCATAAAAAAACGTATTTGACTTGCTATAAGTCAGATAAGTCAATTGGGGATAAATATAGATTTTTTTGTTAATATTAAAATTCAGTGGATTTTAACTAACAGAGGGACTTATGTGTTAGAAGAAAACAAACCTGAGGGGTGCTAAATATAATTTTTCAAACCATAGGAGATTTATGTGTAATTACATCGAATATCAAGGAAGGAGAGTGTAATTATCCCTTAATTTTATTAAATTCAAAAAGCCCCGCATTCAAAACAGAGATCAAATTATTTTTGTCAAGTGTCATCAAGTTATCTTAATTCATTTAGAATTACAACACTAAACTTTTGTAAATTGGTGTTATAAAAAGTCAAATTCAACATTGGAAGTATTTGCGAACGCTTCACATCAGCGTTTTTCAACTTCTGACTTCCTAAAAATATTTTTGAAGTATTTGAGATGCCTGCTTCTACTTCAAAACCACTGAGAAGAGCTCTTTTGAACCAAAAGTTAGAAGCACATTGGAGGTTACTTTTAGCTGCTTTGACTTTTTTGTAAATAAATACAACTTTATTTAAGACTACTTTACCCTTATTATAATGATCTTAATTCAACTTTGTTATTTTTTTAAATTTATTTTCAAATTGTATATTTAAAATTGATATCGAAGTTTTAAAATTTTAAATAATCTAAATAATTATTAAATTTACACTTTCATATATTTAATATTTTAAGTTTTTTATATTTTATTCACTATATCATCTAATTATATTATTTCGTTCACATATTATTATTTGATTAATTAATAAATAATTATTTTTTGCAATCATGTAGTTTAATATATATGTATGAATGAACATTATATTACTTAGTGGGAATATTATTAAATTAAATATAATTTTTAGATTTTTTAAAAACATAAATATGAAATACTAATCTAAATAAATTGATAATTTTTTGTGAAAAATAAATTATTAATGACAAATAACAAGTGAAATAATAAGCAAAAAAATACTATCTTTTTAACAGATAGGAACAAAACAGTCTTTTATCAATTAAATTTATTTTAAAAGTGATTTTTCTCCAATCACTATTCAATTTAACTTTTTATCTACTTTCACATTTTTTTTTATTAACATACACTTGATTCTGTTACAACTTTCAACTCTTTTTACAAAAATCACTTTTCTAAAAGCAAAATTTTTTACAAACATTCTCTAAGCTCTATTAAATTGGATATCCATATTAATAGGATCCAACGGATCGTTTACAAAAAAAAATGAGGCGGCGTGCTACTAAGCCGAAGGGGCCTTTACAATTTCATTTTTGAACCATACAATAATATTATGACTTATGTAATCGATATTGACAATATGTAAGGGAGTAAAATTTTTATTTATGATTTTTTAGTCAATACTAGGGAGTTAGTACTCTCCGTTGTGTATTAGGCTATTTTTTATTTTTGAATAAAGAATAGATAGGGACCAAAAAACTCCCCTTACCTCCAAGTGGTTTATAAAAAAAAAAAAAAAAAACAAAGAAAAAAGGGGAAAATCGTAAAAAAAATAATGAAAAAAGAACCCGATTAGTAGTAGCAGTGTTGGTGGGAGCTGAACGTTATGGTGGCCTATCGCCGGAGGAAAACAGAACCAAAGACACTTTTTGGCTTTTTTTAGAATTAGTGAAACATAAAGTTTTAATAAATTTATAAACAATATTCTCTCGATCAAAAATTATAATTGAAATGTATTTTTTATTTTGTGCTTAAACAACGGTATATAATATATCAAAGTATGCATATACAATTTTATTTGACTCAAAAGTACAATGACACCCTTTGAGTGCTTATTCGATTCTTCTCTATTTATTTTTTCGCCAATAATGTGAGTGGTGATTGAACATAAAACTCTATTGCTAGGCGATTATCTCTACATTACTCTGCATTATTAGCATGCCTTTTCTTTTCCATAATGATTTATATTGGGAGGAAATGTTTGAATTTGTATTTTTTTTTATTGAGATTAGGTTATATATATATATATATATATATATTATATTATTTTCATCAATTATAAAATTAAAATCAAAATAAAAATATTTTGTGTGTTAAATAAAATGAAAGCCAAACATGCCCTTATATAGACAAGTTTCCACCTAATTTTCTCTCAAAAATTGGGTTGACTGTTTGTTTTAACTCTAAACCTAACGGAGGCGGATGAAAATTAAAAAATTTGGGTACTTAATCTGATGACTTGTAAACTTGAGGTAATAAAATTGAAAAAGTTGTATACTTTTTGTATGAAAAATGAAATTGTCCCAAAATAATTATATAAATTTTTAATTTGGCAAAATTACATTTTTAGTCCTGTAACTTTAGATCATTAGCGCTTTTCGTCCTGTAACTTTCTTGGTTTACACATTTAGTCCTTTTTTTGGCAATTTTAGTCCTGTACTTAACAAATTTAGTCATTTTTTGCCAGATTTAGTCCTGCAATTACAATTTTGGTCCTCCATTAAATTTTCCGGCCAACCCGTTTGAACACGTCAGCTATTGCAATTACATTTTTAGTCCTGTAACTTTCTTGATTTACATATTTAGTCCTTTTTTGGCAATTTTAGTCCTGTACTTCACAAATTTAGTCCTTTTTGGCAGATTTAGTCCTGCAATTACGATTTTGGTCCTCCATTAAATTTTTCGGCTAACCCATTTGACCGGAATGCCAAGTCAAGTAACACTAGCTGGTGGAATGCCACGCGAGCCATTGTTTTATGGATTTTAAACCAGCAACAGAAAGAAATCTTTCCCAAATCAAAACCCTAACTCCTTCATTTTCTCCTTCAAAAGAACATGGGAAAATTGGATGAAATTATTGACATTTTGAACCGTTAACAATCAACATTTCTTATGTGGGATTCTGTCTTCATGAGTTTTGGATCGTGACGGAGCCGATTGAGGCGATTTTCTCCACAATTGCTTGGTGTTGTGCATGTGTTCTTGCAGTTTATGCAGTGAGCAGAGGGCTGAAAAGTTGCCATTAGTTCTCGTTCTGTGGTGGGGTTTTCGAGCACGTGTGATTTGCTTGTGTTGTCTTTTATATCCTCCACCGTTTCAAGTATGTAGAAGTGCCTAAATTTCTTCCAAAAGCTAACACTATTGATCTCCTATTGCTTCCACTATTTGTCCTACTATGTTTCAGCGCTCTGTATAGGAATACTGCTAAGTTTTGGTGATGTTTCTTCTATAATTTTTTCAGGGATCAATACAATTGCTTTTCTACATCGGTCCACTGTTAATTACGAGCTTTGTAGATTTTTTATCACCGAAATAAAAACTTGAAATGGCACCATGATATGGTCCTTGCATTAGTCTTCTTCACTGTAAAGACTATGGAGTCGTTATCTCAGAGGCAATGGTATTTTGGTGCTCGTCGTATTGGCATCAGAGTTCGGGCAGCTTGGATGGCGTTAATATATAAAAAATCTCTGTCGGTTAAAGAAACCAAAAGGATGAGTCAAATTAGAAGTTCGAGCTCGCTTTTTGATTCAAGAAGACAATAATTGCATCCAATTTTTTCCTGTTCTTTCGAAGCAGACAATGAAGGAGTTAGGGTTTGATTTGGGGAAGATTTCTTTCCGTTGCTGATTTAAAATCCATAAAACAATGGCTCGAGTGGCATTCCACCAGCTAGTATTACCTGACGTGGCATTCCGGCCAAACGGGTTAGCCGAAAAATTTAATGGAGGACCAAAATTGTAATTATATGACTAAATCTGCCAAAAAAGGACTAAATCTGTGAAGTACATGACTAAAATTGACAAAAAATGACTAAATGTGTAAATCAAGAAGTTACAGGACTAAAAATGTAATTTTGCCCAATGGCTCGCGTGCATTCCAACCGCTGACGTGGCATTCCGGCCAAACGGGTTGGCCGGAAAATTTAACGGAGGACCAAAATTATAATTGCAGGACTAAATCTGACAAAAAAGGACTAAATTTGTTAAGTACAGGACTAAAATTGCAAAAAAAAAGGACTAAATGTGTAAACCAAGAAAGTTACAGGACGAAAAGCGCTAATGGCCTAAAGTTACAAGACTAAAAATGTAATTTTGCCTTTTAATTTTGCTCTCCATTTAACTTTCCCACATAATAATTTAATACTTATAAAAAAGAAATAATGATATTAACCTCACTCCATATATATATATATATATATATATATATATATATATACATTAGAGGTGGTTTTAGTGTAACTTAAAAACTTTTTTGGGAGAAAATGTGTAATTTTATATTTTAAGATGGGATCAAAATGTAACTTGCCCTTGTCTATACAGAGCATCTTAGGGTTGTAAGGAAATCCCTTTATTTCGGATTCATTTTTCTATTACAAACTTCGATCCATCTTCTACTTCATTCAACATACTTCAATCATACGTATAAAAAAAATTGTTCTAAATAAAATATGATTTATATTTATACACGTAGTATATGTTATTTAAAGAAGTAGAAGATAAAATAAAATTTTGCAACAAAAAGTCCATTCTCTTTGAAAATCCACAGCAAGTGCATTTACACAAGAAGGAGGAGGATCAACACCTTCATCTTAAAGACCTATCAGACTTGGGCAGAATATTTGTAATGCAGGGAAAGACTTAGCGATCAAACCATAGATGGGAATGGAGAATTTGAAAAGCAGGGGCGCTCACTCCAACACATCTTCAAACCCCACCTCAGATTTTCTCTTTTTCTCGCAAAGATTGATATATATATATTATATATATGTCAATGCATGCGCTTCTCGCAAGCATATAAAAAAAATTGTGATATGAGATGGAGAAAAAAATCATGATGAAAAAAAAAGTAAAAATTTAAGAGAATAAAGAAACGTGGAGTGAGATGATAGAAAAATAATATTTTAGAATTTGAACTTTATTAAAAATATAGAAATTAAAAAAAAACAAACAAACAAACATGGAGAAGTTAGAGAGAAACATGGGTAGTGGGTGATAGAATTTTTTTTTTTTTAATAAAATTGTGAGATTATTTAAAAATTCTGAAATTACTATTTTGATCAATTTTGTTTTAAAAAAAGTAATTTGAGGATAAAATAGGGTAATTTAAAGTTGGTACGTTTTTTTTAGTTTTTATAATAGTATAGATATAGATATATTGGTTCACATTTAAATCCTCTCTAAAGATATAAAATTACACTTTTTTCTAAATAAAATTTAACATTACATGACTTACACTTTGTCTGAAAGTTCTCTATTTACAACTGACTCCCTTCCGTCAGTGTATGGACGAAAATATTGACGTCAGCGAAAAAAATAATAAATGATTTTTTATCCCTAATTCCACATTCCTCTTGTAATATTTTATATTTTTAAGGGGTAAATGTAATTGTAATAGATATTCCCAAATAATAATTATTAGATAAAAAGTAGTCATTTATAAATCGAAAAACTTTGTAATACTTTGTGAACAATATTGTTGCATTTAACTCTTAAAGCACTAGATGAAGTATATTTGGACAAGATATATATTTTTATGAATTTGCTTGAGTGTGAATGAAATAAAAGTGTTTGTTAATTTTCAGAAAAGGAGTATATAAGCTCTAAAAATAAGATGTTAAGAGCTTATAAGCTCTTTAAAAATAAAGTAAGGAGTTGCTAACTTATTTCTAAAATCTTAACAATTTTTTTCAATTAATTACAAATTTATCATCACTGACATTTTATAAGCTCTATAATCTTATTTGCCAGACAATTTATGACTTATTTTTAAAAGGTAAAATTATGGTTTTGGTCCTCTAAGTTAAGGTCATTAGCACTTTTGATCCGGTAACTTCTCAATTTACAAATTTAGTCCTTTTTAACAAATTTCACCCCGGGTATCTCACATTTGGTCTTTTTTTTGGCAAATTTTATTTTTGTTGACAATTTTTGGTCTTTTTTACGCTGTAATAGATTTCATTTATAGTCATGTAACTATAGATTATTATGATCAAAATTATTAACAAATGACTAGATTTGTCAAAATAAATGACCAAATCTGAGATGTTCAGAACTAAAAATGATCAAAAAAAAAATTGTATATTGTATTTATACGATATAAGGATAATCTTGTCTAAATATTTAGTGGTAGAGGGATAAGAATTATAATTGTTAATTTAAGTGGTGAATGTTACTTCTGAAATAATTAAAGGGGTAAGTGTATTTATACCTAAATTGTTTTTTTCTAACAAAAAATAAAAATATGAATTGAAAAATTAATATAAAAAATAATTTTCAATAAAAGATCAGAACTGCAGGTAGGCAAAAACTTACTGCAAACATTTGAATTTGTACAAGAAACACATCCTCACTCAAAACCTCTAAATTAACCTCAAAATTCAACTACAAAAATATTAATTAGGTCTTGTTTTCGTTTTTAATTTTTTTAAAAAGAAAAGGAAAAAAAAATAGTTTGATCAAGCCCACTTGGCTAAGAGAGACATACAACCAGCACCTAAAAGAAGAGAAGCATTGGCCCCCAATTGAAGCTTAAAATTGCTTTGCATTTTCTGACTCATAAAATCTGCAGAAAGAAGATCAACTAGGGCCATGTAGATCAATATTCCGGCCGACGCCGAGTTGAACACCCCTTCCACGATCAGGGCTGTCGGGCTCGTCTCGCTGTAGATGTTGCTTAGTCCGATGCCAACGGCTATGCCCGTTGGGGTCGTAAGGGAGAAGAAAATCGCCATTAACGTTATTGCTGTTGCATTAAACTTTGCCTGCATAGAACAGGAACGTAGGGTGAATAGCAATTTATCCCCATGTGATATTGAAATGGGCAAATTATCCCTATGAAAAATAAATAGCAATTTATCCCATTGTGTTTTAAAAACTGAAGCAATTTACCTCCCTATCTAAGGAGGTAAATTGCTTCAATTTTAAAAATACAGGGAGGTAAATTGCTACATTTTGAAAAACACAGGGGGTGAATTGCTATTTTATTTCCTTAAGGGGGTTGTTTGCCTATTGTCCCTAATACAGGTAGGTAGATTACAATTTACCTCAAGATATATATATATATATATATATACTTGGTAATAGTGGTATGTAATTGTATTGATGATCATATTGATAAGGGATAATTACACTCTCCTCCTCAGAGGTTTAGTGTAATTACACGTAGACCCCCTATGGTTTGAAAAATTATACCTGATACCCATGAGGTTGCCTACATCTAACAAATAAATCCATTCATTAGTCAAAATTCACCGAATTTGATAATTAACAAAAATCAGAAAAAAATCTATATTAACCCATAATTGACTTATTGGATTTATGCAGGTTAAATAAATATATTATGATCAAATTACCCTCATACGTCTTCATAAGTTAATGCATGTGAGGAGATATATCTTCACCGTTATAAGGGTAATTTAGTTCCGAAAAAATTATTTGACATTCAATAAGTTAGTAATAAGTTTATAAACGGTTAAATAAATTTTTTTCTGAATCTTTTGTTAATATAAACAAATTTGATAAATTTTAACTAACGAAGGGACTTACTTGTTAGATGTAGGCAAACTTAAGAGGTGCTAGGTATAATTTCTCAAATCCCAGGAAATTTACGTATAATTACACCAAATTTTAAGAAAGATGAATGTAATTATCACTCTTGATAAAAGACACGGATTTTGAAGTCTCGGGATTATTTTAAATCATAAGGGTAATTTTATGATTTTGAAAGAATAACATGAAAAGGCGTCAGTACGATATAATACTGTGTAATGCAACCTCCAAGACCAATGCCTTCGAAGAGTTGATGGAAGGTCAATGCACCAATGAGAGTCTTATGGTTTTAGGACTGTCGGAAGCTCCTAAAGCAATTCCAATGATTACGGAGTGGACTATGATTCCCAACTCCAAAACCTTCGACCAATAATACGAATATTAGTGTCATAATCCTACATTCTACTTTTCATTACACTTAAGCTTACTAGGATATAATTAAATCATCCAATAACATATGATTAAAAAAATTAGCCGTAGTGACAGGTCGTTTTTCTGTAAATATAATAAATAATTTAAAATATATTATAAATAAAAATAAAAATATAAAACCAACAAATCATCTTCCAAGAAAAAGGAAAAAGTAAACCACCGTGACCATATTTTATTTGCCATAGGAGTATAATTATTGTATTTAAAAATTAGTGTAGTTGTGTCACTAATCGTCATTTGTCATAAGTATAGAAGGTCTTTTTTTTATATACTAGCCGTTGTGGCACGCGTTCCAGCATGCATATAATAAAAAATTATATTTTAAAATATAGGGTAAATTGCATAATACCACCCTGTATTTTATAAAAATAGCGTAAATCCCATGTGTTATGTTTATAGGCAAAAAAACTCCTGTGTTATTTAAAAACAGCAAAATACCTCATCTCCGTTAGAATTAACGGAGAGTGTATTTCACTCGCCTAAATGAGAGTGAATTTTCTTTTAACACTTTTTAACATTATTTTATATTTACGTTTACCCTTTTGTTTGATATACAAAAGAAAATCATTATTTTAGTTTAAATATATTTTAATAAATTGTATATTATTGATTATTTTATTTATTATTTAGTTTGATGTATTTAATAATTTTTATTTATTTATAAAATATTAATTAAATATTAAATATTTAAATTAAATAATTTTTAATTAAATTTTAATTAACAAATCATAATACAAAGTTTAACATACTAAATTAACTTTTCAAATTTAAATATTTATATGAATATAATAAAAGTCAATTATAACAAATATATTAAAAATATTAAAATACTATTTAATTTAAATATATTTTAATAAATTTTATTATTTATAAATAATATTTAATTACAATTGCCATAGTTTAAAAATAAAATTTAATAGTTATTTTATTATTTTAAATTCTGAAAAATTAAATTATTTTTTTCTTATTTTTCAAAAAATAAAATTCCAAATTTAGATTGTTTGATTTGTATATATTATAAATAAATTAAATTAAAGATCAAAAAAAAAGGCAGAGG
>JACGWL010000804.1:0-18095 GCA_034509725.1 Sesamum angolense
AATCAATAACTAGACATGTTTATATTTCTTATGAATACAGAGTAACTGAGAAAGGTTGTTGTGAAAGGTTACTCATGTTAAGTTACCCCAATTTCCTAGAAGATGGGAGTGTAAGGTATGTGTTAGTATTTTAGACGTTACTGTTGAAAGTTACTCCTTTTAATCAAAAACATTAAGGTGATGTTAATTTTAGCTTGTTAAGTATGCTGCATATAGAGCAATTGTATCAGATTACATGCATGTTGAATTTGTTATGGTCCTCTATCATTAGAACTGGGACTGATGTGCTTGGATGATTGTATAGATGTTAAAAGTTTTTTTGCTATTTCAGAGAATCCATATGCTAAAGTCTTTTAGTCGAGGGTTTGGAGTGTTCACGGCCTATCCAAAATATTGAGGTGGTATTAATTTTAATATGCTGCACAGGAGCAATTGTATCAGATTACATTACATGCATATTGAAATTGTTATGTTCCTCTTTATCATTGGAACTTGGATTGATGTGTTTGGATGATTGTATAGATGTTAAAATTGATTGTGCTATTTCTATGAGTTCATATGCTACAATCTTTTAATTGAGGGCGTAGCGTTGTTCACGGCCTCTGGCAAGGATAAGGATGGCAGTCTAAGCATTGCCTCTGCCATAGCTCCTGGAAAATTGGCTTCTGTAACTCATTTTGAATGGCATTTGCCATGTGGAGAAGTTTTGAACTTTGTAGTCTCTTTTTCCCGCATAAAGACAAAAGGTAACTTGCCTTTTGGCATCCGTGGTCTTCTTTTGCACTGTGGCATGTGAATTGTTTCTATTTATGACCTTATGCCCGATTTTTTGAATTGGAAACTCTTTCCTTGCTCTCCATTCTTCAGCTTCTTGGTGATTTGCTTACATATTCAACCAAATATAACCTTATAAGAATCCTAGGTAGTTCCAAAAAAGAGTTGTAGAGTGTAAGATGATGAATCTAGGGGTGGCAGGCGAGTCGAGCCGGCTCGCGAGTTTCGCGAGCCGGCTCGACTTTTGGCTCGACTCGAGCTCGAGCTCCAGTCGAGCTCGAGCTCGAGCCAATTTACCTCTGTTCGCTCAGCTCGCGAGCCGCTCGCGAGCTGAAGCATTTTTTTTTATTTTTTTTATTTTTTTTATATATAGTTATATTTTTAAAAAAATTATATTTCATATAATATTCAATACTTTATCAATTTTATACTCAAAATTGACCATATATTATAATTATTAATCAATATTATACATTTTATTTTGAATAATAATAAATTATTAAATTATGGTACTTTTATTTATACATTTAATCTTTATACTAAGTTTAATCAATTTTAATTATTTTAATTATTATTTTATTATATATATATATATAATGAGATCAAAAGCTTAATTAACAATTATAATATCTTAAAATTCAGCCAACCGATTCATACCAAATTTTAATAATATATAAGTTTGTGTCAATTAGATCATATCAGACGGTACGATTTAAAATTACATGGTCTGATTCAACGATACATCGTCTTGAATGATTACTCTTTTCGTTCGAGTACGATATCTCGACATCCGTCTACCCAATAAATCTAAAACTTTACCAAATGTATTTTTATGTATGTTTGATCATATCTAACGGTTTGATCTGAATTTTGACGGCCCGATTAACCCCACATTATTCAACAATGTAAGATGATAGTTACATCAATGTAATACTAACGTTTATTAATATACAAATTTATTGCAAATTGTGAATATATATCAATTTCAACTATAAATATCTAAAGATAATAATAATAATAATAGTAGTAATTAATGATGTTTTAATAATTTTAATTACTTTTTATTATTATTTTATTATATATATATAATAAGATCAATTAATATTTTGTACTTTGAATTAAGAAGTTTATCTCTTTATTTATCATCATTTATTATTTTTTTGTATATAATGATATCAACAATACTTAAAAAATAATTTACATTTATAAGAATTTATTAAAATATTATACCATATATTTAATTTTTTATAATTATATAATAATATTTAGTATTATTTATAACATATAATTTATTAAAAATATAAAAATCAACAATTTTATTATAACAATATACATAATAATCTCCATTCACCCCCAAAATCCAACCCCAACCCTAACCCCAAATTCAAATCCAAATCCACCACTCACCATCACCATTCTCCCCCAAACCCAAACCCCAAATCCAAATCCACCAGGAACGGCGCGGCGGCGGGGCAGCACCAGGATCACGGTCGACGACTCGAAGGTAGCAGCAGCAGCGGTGGCGCGGCGGCGGCGCGGCGGTGGGTCCAGCAGCAATGGCGGTAGCAGCAGTAGCAGCAGCAGCAGCGGCGCGGCGTGCGGCGGCAGCAGTGGCGGGCGGGAGCTCGAGCTCGATCTGTATAAGCTCGTCGAGCTCGAGCTCACCAAAAACGGTCGAGCTCAACTCGAGCTCGACTCGTTGACACCCCTAGATGAATCTGCTAAGTGAAAGAGTCCAAAAGGATACCTGCCAAGCATCATTCATCATTCAGTAAAGACAACTTCCACTTGGCAACTGAAAATAACCCGTACCTTTGAATTGTCAAGTGAATAGTGACTAACCGTGTCATCTCATTAGGAATGCTTCTACGCAAAAGATCATAAATATGGACATTGTTTCCGTACGTTATTCATATTACTTTGCAATTTATGATGGAGATGAAAGAGATTGTTTCTCATTTGATCCTTAATATGTGGATTGATCTCATCAATGAAATCACATAGCTCTTCTCTTTTGCATGCGGGAGGTAATCCTTTTATCTTTTAATGGCTCCTTTATGGATTTTGTTATTAAGGTCAGTATGTTTTCTTACTCTTGTTTGCAGTTTCTGATTTCTTGCCTTTGCTTTTCGGGTGTTAGCTGATACATAATTGAACATGTGTACTGTTTATGAAATATGGCTTCCTGGAGTAGGTGGATAATATATTTTTCACAAATACAATCAATAACTAGACATGCTTGTATATATTTATGAATACATTAGATGATTATAAATGATAACAAAGTCATTGATGTCAAGTTACTCAATTTTGTGGAAGTTGGGAGTGCAAGGTATGTGATATTTTTTGACACATTACAATTTGAAGTTATAGGAGTCAGATTTAACTCTTGTGTTTGTGTTTGTTGAATTTTTGTTATGATTATTCTTTTTCACCAGAACTGGGATTGATGTGTTTGAATCCTTGTATTGATTTTTATAATTGATTGTGGTATTTCTTAGAGAGCATATGCTAAAATTAGTCAATTGCTAGCTTGGAGAGTTCATGGCCTCTACCATTTTGGGCAGAGTTAGTTGTCTCCTTTAAATACAGGCTTTTTTAACTCATAACATAATTAGAATGACGTGACGAGGTTTTGCATAACTCTGTAGTCTATTTACCAGCATAGAGAGGAATAGGTAACTTGCCTTGTGGCGTTCATGATTTTTTTCTGCATTGTGGCATGTGAATTGTTTCGGTTCAACACATTGCTGCCTGATTTTCTGAATTGTTTGAAGTGTTGAAACTCTATTGTTGCTCTCCGTTCTTTAGCTTTGTGGTGCGTAGGTTACACATTCAACCAAAATATAACCTTGTACGAATCCTAGGTTGTTCCGAAAAGAGTTTTAGATTGTAAGATGATGATTGCTAGGTTGTTACAAAAGGAGATTTTCCAATATTTTCGTTTTGCTAGATGCATTATTAATTAAAATTTCATGTAAACTTAGCAATCTTATTTTATAGAATGATTCTGCTCATGTGCTAGACACTGTGCTCTTGCGTGCTTGGACTCTGGGCGAAGTTCGTCGCTTTTTACGGTCCTCTGAAAACATTGCAACCACTCGATAGGACTTGGCAAGGAATGAAACAACTTGCTGACCTAAGGATGGAAAAAAACCTTCTAGTGCCAATCAACAAGGATTCACTTTACACAGTGAGAAAGCAATAGAAATGGATTAATAAACAACATTAAGTTATCATTAATAGTTAGTTTTTACGTATAATTTAGACATAGATTACTTGATTTTATTTGATCAAAATATTGTTAGTTACTCTACAGTATCAGAATGGAGGTAATCATTTTATTTTTTGATGGCTCCTTTATGCATTTTATTATTAAGTTAAGTATGTTTCTTCTTCGCTCTACAAACTCTTGTTGTTAGCTACATAATTGAACATGTGTACAAGTTTCTGAATACTTGTGCCTTAAGCATGTTTATGAAATATGGCATTGCCTTTGATGATTCCACCTACGTGGAGTAGGTGGAAGTGATAGGAGTCAGATTTAACTTTGTGTTATTATGTTTGGTCAATTTTTGTCTAAACTGTTATGGTACTCTTTTTCACCAGAATTGGGATTGATGTGTTTGAATCCTTGTATAGATGTTAAAATTGATTGTGTTATTTCTGGGAGAGCATATGCTAAAATCATTCAATTGATAGCCTGGACCCTGGAGAGTTCATGGCCTCTACCAATCTGGTCAGAAGAGTCAGTCTGCTCCTTCAAAAACAGGTTTTTGTAACTCATAATTGGAATGTCATGTGAAGTGGTTTTGGATAACTCGGTAGTCTCTTTACCAGCATAGAGAGAAAAAATAACTTGTCTTGTGGCATTCATGATCTTTCTCAGCATTTGTAGCATGTGAATTGTTTCTGCTCAACACATTGCTGCCTGATTTTCTGAATTTGTTCCAAATATTAAAACTCTATTGTTGCTCTCCATTTTTTAGCTTTTTGGTGCGTAGGTTACACATTCAACCAAAATATGACCTTGTAAGAATCCTAGGTTGTTGCAAGAAGACTATGTTTTCTTCCTTTTCCCCCATGCATTGTAAAACTATTAAAAATATTACTTACTCTCTTCTATCCTTGTACATTATGTTTTTCCGATTTTTTCGTTCTGTTAGATGTATTATTAATTAAAATTGCATGTAAACTTAGCAATCATATTTTTTAGAATGAATCTGCGCGTGCGGTAGACACTGTGCCCTTGCGTGCTTCGACTCAGGGCGAAGTTCGTCGCCTTTTACCATCCTTGGACAACAACTTTGCAATCACTTGGTAGAACTTGGCAGGGAATGAAAATACTTGTTGAACTAAGGATGGGAAATTTTTTTCGAGTGCCAGTCAACAAGGATTCACTTTATATGGTGAGAACATCCAATTATAAGTTTTTCTCTTCCCTACTCCAACCTCAAGAAAGAACTAAAAATGAATTTATAAACAAATTGAGGGGTACTTCTAAATTCTAATACATGAAGATTGATAATTTTTTATTGGTGATTTTATAATATTTACTCTTTAATATGTTTTGTTATTTACTAAAGTTCTTTAATATTTTCTTTGTGCTTCATGCACAACTTTATGGTCAAATGTCATTACATATAGACTAATATGATAAATTTTTGTTTATTAAAAAAATATTTATTATTGTTTGCCCAGATAGCCGTCTTTTCAGTTAAAACACGTACTAATATTATATTTAGGTCTAACCTTTTATAATAATTAATTCTCATTTATTAATAAAAATAGTCCTTACGGGTATGTTTATTTCTTCACACTTTTATATATATGTAGTTTGAAGGGCGGGGAATAGATAAAGTTGTTGAACAATAACCTTCTGATAAAAAAGGTGCGAATAGATCCATCCTCATACACTCTTATTTATTATTTAAAATAGTCTTTTAAGGGTTTTCCTAATTTAAATAATACATTGGTTCTTGCATTTTTATTTTAGTATAATATAATATATATATATATATATATATCCTATTACTGTACCGCCTCCCATTATATTTCTTCATTTATGAGTACAGTTAAGTAATTTTTGTAATTAATTTTTACTATAATAGTTTTTAATTTATTTGCATAGGTTAATGGAGATAGAATTCTAATAGAATAATTTGTTATTTTTTATACTTCTTTTTTGGGATGACAATTATATTTTTCATATGATAATAGATTGTTGAATTATGTGTAGTAACTTTGTAATTAGTTAATTTATGTAAAAAATCAAGTTATTAGTTGGATTCTTACTTGGATGTTATATGATAATAGGATTCTAACAGGAATGGTAAATGCATATTATATTGCACATAATTAAGTCACCATTTTTTCATTTATTTTATTTTATTTTTCGTGTTCAATGAAATTGTGGAAAAAATTATTAATAGTGTTGTTTGGAATTAGGGGTGCAAAGAGCTTGGCCAAATATTTGAGCTCGAGCTCGGCGAGTAAAAAAGCTAGGCTTGAGCACTTGGTGTCGAGCTCATGAACGAGCTTGCAAGCTTTATCATCTAAAACTAAAATATGATATTTTGACTAAATTGTTGTTGAAGCGTGTTTTTAATTCTAACAAATAGTAAATTTTCAATATGAACTTGAGATAATATTAAATATGTATTTAAATAATATTTATAAATAAAAAATAATCGCGAGCTCAAGCTGACACGGCTCAACTTGCACCGCTATTTGGAACCAATTGAAGTGCTATAAATTAAAATTTTTAATTAATTAATTTAGAGATCAAAATTAAATTACATATTGGCAGAAAAAAACTATGTTTAGTTGCTCAATTGACATCAATTATCTATAATTATATTTGTTATCTTTATTTATGGTTTAAAAATAAAATATTATTATACTTGTTATCTATATGCATATATTAAACATCACAAGTTAAGAATAAAAAATATTTATTTGCCTTTGGTTTGTGATTGTACATGAATTGTTTATAACTATATTAGTATTTCTTGATGTAATATTACTAATCATATTTTCATATTATAGTATTCGTCGTGGACCTATGCTATAGGACAAATTACATGTTCGGTCCCTTTTTTGTTTCTTAATGTTATTGTCTAACGGTTTTGGTTCTTATGGTTATAAAGGACATCTTACAATTTTAGCAAAGTTGTGTAAATAGTCTCAGGACTGAGGAGCAAAGGATTCTTCAGGATCTACATCGAGGTATTAATGAATTTTATAACCTATATGATGGTATGGCCAAATTTAAATATTAGGGAGAACAAAAAAACGAAAATATTAGAGATGGGATCGCATCTAACTTTTATGTACCTAATTAAGAATAATTTATGTGAAATGATAATAAGGAGAATCTAAATGTTATTTATGAATTACCATTATATTTCTTCGCTTTATTAGGCAATAAAAAAAAGATAATTGAATTTATTATACAAAATAAATAAATAGTCTATACTTTCATGCAGGGTTAGGACATAAGACATAAAATACTGACCGTAGCTGAGTTACTCGATTAACATTTTTAACATTTTATATGAAAATATTAATTGATGGGTGAAATTAAAATTTTGGACCAATTCGTTTGGTTAAGCGTAAATAGTGAAAGCAATTGGAGGAAAGTGTAATTTCTCACTTTTTAAGTAATCCTAAATTTATTTTTTCTGAATTATCTTTTATAATCATATCAAGTTAATAAAGTTAAATGGCCACTTAGCTATTTCCATGGGCTCCCTTTTAATTTTTGTTAATTCATAATTATTATGTGGTTAAGTTACTAAGATTAGTGGTTTGGATTCAAATTTGAATAGTTAGATAGTATTAAAATTTAATAATGTCAAAGTGTAAGTGTTGAAAATTCATTGCAACACCTTATGCAATAGTGGTTGCATGCTTAGATTCATGTTGAAGTTCCTCCTCACACTTTTATTATAGTATAATAATATAATGATAAACATACTAAGTTATTATATATATATAAAAATTGGGAATAGTTTGTTGTTATATTTATTCATTATGAGTATAGTTAAATAATTTTATAATTATTTTTACTATAATTATAATAGAATAATGTCATTTTTATATATTTTTTTTTTATGATGACAATTGTATATTTTTATATAATAATAGATTGTTGAATTATTAGTAACTCTGTAATTAGTTATATTTAATTTATACTTATTCTAATATTATTAATTAATTTTTATATTTTATTTGTTGTGTCCAATGAAATTGTGGAAAAATAAATATGGTGGAGTGCTACAAATTAAAATTTTAATTAATTTATTTAATTTAGAGATCAGTTAAGAATTATTTGTTATTTTGATTTCTAATGTTTATTTACAGATTTGGTAAAATTTGACCAAATTTGTAAGAATTTATAAACATTAGAGATCAAAATAAACACAGTAGTTTGTGGAAAATAA
The DNA here is from genome assembly GCA_034509725.1 of Sesamum angolense. Lineage (NCBI taxonomy): Eukaryota > Viridiplantae > Streptophyta > Magnoliopsida > Lamiales > Pedaliaceae > Sesamum > Sesamum angolense. The sequence goes on from JACGWL010000804.1 coordinate 8,220, forward strand.
CAAAATAAATAAACTAAAAATAATTTTATGTGTAAACATTTTTGGACCACGTTATCATTATTTCCTGTACTCCGAAAAACAATATTAAGATAGAATTTTAGTAAATTATAATCTATTGACTTAGCCATTAAAAGTTAAAGACTTTGGTTCTTAATGTTACTGTATATAAATTATTTATATGGTTTTATATTTATATTTTGATTATATTACTAATCATATTTTCATATTAATATGTTGTTTATAGGGTAATTACATTTTTGGTCTTTTATGCTCTGTATCTATAAATTTCATGCTTGATCCCTTTAGGTATTATTTGATTTTGGTTCCTAGTGTTATCGTGTAATAAGTTTGGTCCTTAATGTTTATTATTCCAAAATTTGAAGGAATGGTCAAATTTATAAGAACTTTTAAATATTAAGGATCAAAATCGTTGCATGATTACATTATGAATCAAAAGCGAATAACATTAGTTGGCACTTCCTGTAAGAATAATTTATGTACTAAAATTGTCTACATGCAAATTATATTATATAATTATATTTTTTTATTTGGTATTATATAATCATAGTTGTTATATTATTAGGGGATAAAATAAAAAGATGAAGATTCAATTTTTGTACAAAATTAAATGAATCGTCTATATGATTTTTGGTAATTATATTTGTGTTCTCACCTTTTTTTGTCATTTTATGTCTGGCCACTTAGCTATTTTCATGAGCTCTTTTGATTTTGTTAATTTATAATTATATGTGGTTAGTTATATTACTTTAAATTTTAATTTTTATTATATGTCATGTTATTCGTATTACATCATAAATTTAATTATTATTTGTGCTTTTATACGGTCAATGTTTATTAATTAAGAAAACCTGCCCATCTATTTATATGGTTTAAATTATCTTTTAATTTATTTGGAAGATAAAATTTCTACTTTATTTATTAGAATTTGTGGTAAATACTTATTTAAATAATTTCAAATAGTAATATAATTAAAAAAATATTTATTATTTCTAAAATAATAAAAAGTTCTCTTCTCCATTTAATTGGCGCTTTCAAATTAATTTCGTCACTTATTTAATAGTTTATGTATATACTTATACGGATATATAGGTTATATATATAGAGTGAGGTTAATATTATTATATTTTTTTATAGGTATAAAATTATCACATATCAATATTGATTGAGGGGTAAAATTAAATCGTCAATATTTTTGGTCCAATTTCTAACAAAGAGGGTCATGTGTAATAGTAAATTTTCGCACGGGATGTCTGTGTAATTTTGGAACATATATTTTAGAGGAAGTTTAATTATTTCTCATTATCTTTCTTAATCATATCTTTAAAATTAAGTCTAATTATTCCTAATTTCTTTAATATGTTAATTTATAATTATGATCAATATTTTATTAATTAGCTATCATAGCATGTTTTTTACGTGCACGTAATAAATAATATCTATGATTCAACAAACAATACATCTTTTTGTTAACACTAATTATTACATTAATATTTACTAAACGTCTCTATTATATTTATTATCTCACAATTTAACCTTTGGATTTTTTATAGCCCCCAACATAATAATTTTCTGAATGGCTATATTATTACTTTAATTTTTACTTTTATTTTAATTTGTATTTCAAACACAAATAATTATAAAATAATTATAATTTAAAAAATCAATTTATTATTTATATTCAAATAAAATTCCAAGAAAAAATATTCTTAAAAAACTAAATTTATTTATATTAATTTTTAATAGTCAAATTTCCCTAATTTTATTTATAATTTTTTCTTTAATGTAATTTGTGGTACAATTTATTAGATATTTTCAAAACAAATAATAATTTAAATTAAAAAAAAAATAAAAAGAAGTTTATAAATTTTTATGTATTTGTAGTTTATGTATTTTATTATTCATATTGGGGTTTCTTTAATTGGTCTTGTTTCTAAAATATGGGACCATAAATGTCCTGAACTCAAAAATAACATTTTATCTGAATAGCTAGTTAAATTAAACATTATCTAATATAATAAATATCTTTTTTTTGACAAAAAATATATAAATATCTTAGATGTATATTATTTTCATCACACAATTAATATTTTTTTTTTGCAGTTTCTGTACTCTACAAAATAGAATTAATTATACAAAATTAAACTTTAAAATTAAATGATAATAGGACTTTTAAATAATCTACATGCCTTATATAATTAATACCATTATAATCATATTTTTCATATTATTGGATAGATATTTATTCTCTTTATTGCCTAAAAGAATTTATTGTACAAAATAAATAAATAGTCTATATGGTTATTATATTTGTAATTTGTTTTCATGTAGGGATAGGACATAAAATGAAAATTAGAATCACGTCACTCAATTAACATTTTATATATATATATATAATATATATATATATATATGAAGAAGAGACAATTCCTAACGAAGTGTATAGAGAGAGAGAGTTCGGTGTGTGTGTGTGTGTGTATACACAGAGGGGCACCGAGGGGAAGTGGTGCGGTCGACGAGGATCGGGAAGGAGGGAGAGCCTGTGGATGGGGGAAGCGGAAGGGGGCAGGGGCTGAGGGAGAAATTAAGGGTATAAATTATAATTATCTAATTAAAAAAATAAAAGAAAAAATAAAAAATGAACGTGTGTATTTTACTTATTTAATTTTATCGGGAGGGGGGGGGGGTTTGCTAATTTATTTATCATGGGGGGTTTCTAATCTTCTTTTTAATAACATAGAGGATAAATTACTTTTACCCTATAATAATATGAAAATTTATAAATATAAAACACCATAAATAATATGAAAAAAATATAAAACACTAACGGCAAAGGGGTTTTTTTACAGGGATTTATAAAACACAAAGGGGCTTTTTGACTACTTTCAAATCATAGGGAAGTTTTTTTCTTAAATAAACAAAACAAAGGGGGTAAAATATCTATTGAATGCTATTTAAATTATTTTTATTTATAAATTAAACGCAAGAGATATTTGAATGGTTTATATTCTTTGTAGTATATTTCCTAGTATTATAAAAGTGATACTTTGTTATGTTTTCTGTATTATAAAAGTAAAATCTTATATTCACTATTATAATCTCCATAGTTTAAATATTAAAGGGATAATTACATTTACATCCCCTCACCTATTGTCATTTTACACAAACCACCCCCGCCTTTTCAAAAATTACAGAAACCACCTCTAACAGCCTTTATACCCCAAAATACCCATGTTGACTTGGTCAAACTTTAATTTAATTTTTCAATGACAGAAATGCCCTTAGGGGTATTTGTAATTATCAAAAGATAGAGGGGGTGTCAAAGTAATATTTATGGGGATGAATAATATGACCCCATATATTTTTTTTATTATTTATTTATATTTTTTATTTTTTATTATTTTTTTTTATTGAATCTATATATAAATTTATACATCTTAATAATTAAAATATTTAAATTATTTAATTAATATATTAATAAAAACTAGTTTACTAGCTTTATAAATTCAAATTAAAAATTATCACAAGATTTATTTTTTATTTTTATTTATAGCTAAATTTTATTAAAATTAATAAATTATATTTATATAATATAAATATATAAATATGTATATAATTCTACTATAATTTATATAAACTGCATAATTTAATTTGAATTTTTATAAGCTAGTATTTTATTAATATATTAATTAAATAATTTAATATTTTAATTATTAATAGATGTAAATTTATATATATTTAAAAAAAGTTAATAAAATAATTTAAATTTAAATTAAAAATTAGTATAATAATAATAAAAATATATGGGGGTCATATTATTCAATTTTCTAAATATTACTTTGACACCCCTCTACCTTTTGGTTATTACAAAACACCCCTAGGAGAATTTCTGTCATTGAAAATTCAAATTAAAGTTTGACCAAGTCAATAGGGGTAGTTTGGGGTTTTAAAGGCTATCAGGGGTGGTTTATATAATTTTTTAAAAGATAGGGGTGATTTGTGTAAAATGACAATAGGTGGAGGGGTGTAAATGTAATTATCCTATTTTTTATCATTATTTATATTAATTTTAATTTATTTTTTAATTATTTTTATTGAATCTGTATATAAATTTATACCTCTTAAAAATTAAAATATTAATAAAAACTAGTTACTAGCTAAATTCAAATTAAAAATTATCACAAGTATTTTTATTTATAGCTAAATTTTATAAATTAATAAATTATATATGTATATATATATAATAAAATATATAAATATCGTATATATATTATTTATATTGTATACATTACATTTATAATAATTTAATAAATAAATTATATTTTATTATTAATTCTACTATATAGGAATAATTACATTTACACCCCCTCACCTATTGTCATTTTACACAAACCATCCCTGCCTTTTCAAAAATTACAAAAACCACCCCTAACAGCCTTTAAAACCCCAAAATGCCCCTGTTGACTTGGTCAAATTTTAATTTAATTTTTCAATGACAGAAATGCCCTTAGGGGTATTTATAATTATCAAAAGGTGGAGGGGGTGTCAAAGTAATATTTATGGGGATGAATAATATGACCCCATATATTTTTTATTATTATTTATAATAATTTTTAATTTTTATTTTTTATTTTTTATTTTTTTATTGAATCTATATATATAATTTATACATCTTAATAATTAAAATATTAAATTATTTAATTAATAAATTAAATTCAAATTAGAAATTATCATAAGATTTATTTTTTATTTTTATTTATAGCTAAATTTTATTAAAATTAATAATTATATACATATATATATTATATATATATAAAATATGTATATAATTGATCATATTTATAAGTATATATTACATTTATATAATTTCAAATATTTTATTAAATAAGTTATTTTACTAATTCTACTATAATTTTATATAAATTGCATAAATTTATATTAAATTATAATTTATTAATTTAATAAAATTTAATTATAAATAAAAATAGAGAACAAATAGTTTTAATTTTAAGAATTCAAATTATTTACATTTGATATTTTTTTAATTTGAATTTATAAGCTAGTATTAATTTTTATTAATTATTAATTAAATAATTTAAATATTTTAATTATTAAGAGGTGTAATTAATTTATTAAAAAAAGTTAAAAATAATTTAAATTTGAATTAAAAATTAGTATAATAAAATAAAAATATATAGGGTCATATTATTTAATTTTTTAAATATTAATTTGACACCCCTCTACCTTTTGGTAATTACAAAACACCCTAAGGGCATTTTTATCATTGAAAATTTAAATTAAACTTAACTAAGTCAATAGGGATATTTTGGGGTTTTAAAGGCTGTCAGGGGTGGTTTATGTAATTTTTTAAAAGGTAGGGGTGGTTTGTGTAAAATGACAATAGGTGAGGGGGTGTAAATGTAATTATCCCTAAAAAATATATGGGTCCATATATATTATCCCCATAAAATTACTTTGAAACCCCCTCTACCTTTTGATATTACAAATTAAAGATATTTCTGTCATTGAAAAATTAAATTAAAATTTGACCAAGTCAATAGGGGTATTTTGGGAGGATTTGTTGTTAGGGTGGTTTTCGTAATTTTGAAAAAAGGGAGTGGTTTGTGGGGTGGTTTGTATAAACTTTTTTCTATTTTATTCTATTAACGAATTATAATTATATTTGTAATTAACTCCTTTTTTAAAAAAAAATTATAATTAGGATATTATCTCTCTTATTTTTTTTTTTTCTCTTTTTTTTTTACTATTAAGTTATTTGTATTTGAAGAATTTATATTATTTCTAATCTATGTTTATGTTTTAAATAATTAAAATTTTTAAATTTATTAATTTGGAACGAAATGGAGTAAAAAATTTTAATTAATTATTTAATTTGGGGATCAATTATTTAGTAGATCAAATACTTTTTCATCAGAATATTATTTTATGATAATATTTTGTTTTTGAATATAAAGTACTTCATATAATTTATATATTATTTATGGTCTTTTACATATTATTTAATTTTCATATTATTATAGGGTAAAAGCAATTTATCCTCTTGTGTATTAACAAAATCAAAACCCCCCCCATGATAAATAAAATTAGCACCCCCCTCACGATAAAATTAAATAAGCAAAATACCCCATTAACTCGATAAGTGGACACACGTTTATTTTTAGTTATTTCTTTTATTTTTTTACTTAAATAATTGATTAAATCAACGAGATTAAACTTTAAAAATACTAATACTAACCTATTTATAAGTAAATAAATAAATAGATATATCCAAAACATATAAAATAATAAATATTTTATATAAAATAATATAAATTAAATTCATAATTCATAAAATTAATCCTCCCTTCTTCCTTAACCCAAGTAACCGCCACCGCCACCAGCACCATCGCTGCCATTTCGCCCCTTCCTGTCTCACTCTCGCCTCCCCTTTTCTCCTCCCTTTTCCCCCCTCATCTCGTCTATATACACACACATATATATATATATAAATTGATTCAAATTAATAGAATCTGAACCACCCGTTTTGATTAAATAAAATTATAAATTATAGATTTATTAAATTAAATCTTTTTTTATTTTTTTAATAACATTAGCATTTTACATTTCTTTTCAACCATAATATATAAAAAAAAAACTGAATGGACTTGACTATATGAATTTTCAAAATAAAAAATTAGAGAACTTTTATTATTTTATAAATAATAAATGCTTTTTAATATATGAGTATAACTAATTGAGATAAATATCTACAACAAATTCTAATAAAAATAAAATTAGAGAATTTTTATCTTCAAATGAATCGAAAAGTTAAATATGCTCATCAAAAGCTTATACACGGAATTCAACACGACAACAGAAAGCTCATGGAAATAGCTAAGTTTTTTTAGGGGATAAGTTAAATTGACCGTAGTTTTTTTTGAATTATTATTATAATTATATTTTTCATATTATTACATTTGCTTTATTAGGGGATAATTTCCCATGTTTTTTATTTTTTTTATTAAAATATGGGCAAAAAGAACATTCTCCCGTGTCTTAAAAATAAACTTTATGAACATATAATTTTTAATGTGTATTATCAACTTTTAAAATTACAGGTCCAGTCAAAATTTCACTTGATCTTTGTTATGGCTTAGACGTAAAAATTACATAAAATTTTAATTCCATCACGTATTTTAATATTTTTATGTATACTTTTATACTTATAAAGATAAATATAAGGCTAAATTTTATTTTACCCCTCTGTGTTTTGTTTATTTAAGAAAAAACCTCCCTGTTATTTGAAAATAGTCAAAAAGCCCCTCTGTGTATTATAAATCCCTGTAAAAAACCCCTATGCCGAAATTTTCATATTATTATAAGGTAAAAGCAATTTGTCCTCTGTTATATTAAAAAAAGATTAGAAACCCCCCATAATAAATAAATTAGCTAATTAATAAAATATTGATATCATAATTATAAATTAACATATTAAAGAAATTAGGAATAATTAGACTTAATTTTAAAGATATGATTAATGAAAGATAATTGAGAAATAATAAAATTAGGATTAACTTCCTCTTAAAATATATGTTCTAAAATTACACATACATCCTGTGTGAAAATTTACTATTTACACATGACCCTCTTTGTTAGAAATTGGACCAAAAATATTGACGATTTAATTTTACCCCTCAATCAATTTGATATGTGATAATTTTATACCTATAAAAAATATAATAATATTAACCTCACTCTATATATATAACCTATATGTATCCGGATAAGTATTACATAAAACTATTAAATAAGTGATGAAATTAATTTGAAAGCGTCACGTAAATGGAGAAGAGAACTTTTTATTATTTTATAATAATAAATATTTTTTAATTATATTACTATTTGAAATTATTTAATAAGATTTACCAGAAATTCTAATAAATAAAGTAGAAATTTTATCTTCAAATAAATTAAAGATAATTTAAACCATATAAATAGATGGGCAGGTTTTCTTAATTAATAATATTGACAGTATAAAAGCACAAATAAAATTAAATTTATCATGTAATATGAAATAACATGACATATAATAAAAATAAAAATTAAAGTTATATAACTAACCACATAATAATTATAAATTAACAAATCAAAAAGCTCATGGAAATAGTTAAGTGGCCAGGCATAAAATGACAAAAAAAGGTGAGAACACAAATATAATTACCAAAAATCATATAGACAATTCATTTAATTTTGTACAATAAATTGAATCTTCATCTTTTTTTTTTATCCCTAATAATATAACAACTATGATTATATAATACCAAATAAAAAAATTAATAATATATATAATAATTTTTGCATGTAGACAATTTTAGATACCATGAGTCATGGCCAGAGGCCATGAAGGATCAAAAAATACAAGGCAAAATTTAATCCGACCATATAGGTGGTATGTAAAACCAACCATGTAGGCGGAATACAGCAAATAAAATGCAAAAATAAATCCGACCATGCAGGCGGTATGTAGAACCGACCATGTAGGCGGAGTGTAATGAAAGAATATTTTTACTATGATAAACAATATTATGAAAATATGATTAGTAATATAATCTCAAAATAAAATATAATAACCATATAAATTTAATTTATATACAGTAACATTAAGAACCAAAGTCTTTAACTTTTGATGTCTAAGTCAATAGATTATAATTTACTAAAAATTCTATCTTAATATTGAATTTAAGTTTTTCGGAGTACAGGAAAAAATGATAACGTGTCCAAAAACATTTACACATAAAATTTTTAGTTTATTTATTTATGTTATTTTCCACAAACTACTGTGTTTATTTTGATCTGTAATGTTTATAAATTCTTACAAATTTGGTCAAATTTTACCAAATCTATAAGTAAACATTAGAAATCAAATAACAAATAATCTTAAACTGATCTCTAAATTAAAGAAATAATTAAAATTTTAATTTGTAGCACTCCATCATATTTATTTTTTCACAATTTCATTGGACACAACAAATAAAAAATTAAATTATAAATATTATAATAAGTATAAATTAAATATAACTAATTACAGAGTTACTAATAATTCAACAATCTATTATTATAATAAAAATTACAATTGTCATCATAAAGAAAAATATATATAAAAAATGACATTATTCTATTATTAATTATAGTAAAAATAATTATAAATTATTTAACTTATACTCATAATGAATAATATAACAACAAACCATTCCAATTTTATAATATACATAATAACTTAGTTGTTTATCATTATTATAATTATACTTTAATAAAAGGGTGATGGAGGAACTTCAACATGAATCTAAGCATGCAAGCAGGAGCACCGTCTCTGCCACACAAGCAGATTGAAATTGGGGGGGGGGGGGGGGCGGGAGGGGGAAGATATACACTTTTTATTGCATAAGGTGTTGCAATGAATTTTCAACACTTACACTTTACATTATTAAATTTTAATACTATCTGACTATTCATATTTAATCCAAACCACTAATCTTAGTAACTTAACCACATATAATTATGAATTAACAAATTGTTAAAAAAGGAGCCCATGGATAGTAAGTTATTTAAACTTTATTAACCTTGATATGATTAGTAAAAGATAATTGAGAAAAATAAATTTAGGGTTACTTTAAAGTGAGGAAAATTACACTTTCCTCTAATTGCCTTCACTGTTTACGCTTAACCTAACGAATTGTTCAAAAATTTTTTATTTACCACATCAATTAATTTTCATATAAATGTTAAATTAATGTATAATTGAGTTAACTCAGCTACAGTCAGTAGTTTATGTCTGTTATCCTAACCTGCGTGAGAAGT